>JAOEHY010005001.1:0-16662 GCA_025447955.1 Psilopsiagon aurifrons
GAAGAAATTCTTTACTGTAAGGGTGGTGAGGCACTGGAATGGGTTGCCCAGGGAAATTGTGAATGCTCCATCCCTGGGGGTGTTCAAGGCCAGGTTAGAGAGAGCCTGGGCAGCATGGTTTAGTGTGAGGTGTCCCTGCCCATGGCAGGGGGGTTGGAACTAGATGATCTTAAGGTCCTTTCCCTAACCCTAACCCTGACTATTCAATGATTCTATGTCAGAAAAGAATAAACAGAAATTAATCATCAGTAACATTGGAGGCCAAAGCAGAAGCTTAGCAGGTAAACAGAAGTCTGGGATGATTGCACTGAAAAGACAGTTCAAGTACTGAGTGTCTAGTGGCCAATCTATGAATACATTCTTTTCACAGGCCTCTAATATTGCCAGTGAGTCACATTTTCTGTACAAAAAATATGAACCATGAACCATATTTTTTTGTGCAGAAAATATGGACCTCCTATGAATGACTTGCATGACTGAAATGTATGTGCTTAAATCTTCTAGAGGACAGTCACCACTGGATCCTGACCAAGCAATAAATCCAGTTTTCTGAAACTCTCAGGTCCAACTGCAGATGTTCAATGATGTCCAGAATGGCCAACCAGAGACATCATAGGCTGACACCGCCTGGGCTGCTGTATGTTCACAAACTCAAGGAGAATACAGAAATCACGCATGTTGGCAAAAATGAATGAATAAAAAATTACCGGGCAATAGTGAATGCATTGGCCATGATGTCTCAAAAAGAGGACCTGGTCACAAGAGCAGTACTGCCAAAATCTGAAGCATTCAGAAAGTGCAAATTAGACTTCAAAAAATCTGAGTTCAGGTCTAAAATCCTAAAAATTAACGGTAGCATTCAGATTTACTTTTTTTTCCTGCTGGGAGTCTCAGAGGTTGCGTGCAAGTCATGTTTCTTAATTATTGTCTCTTAAAGCCTCAACCTGGTGTGAGCCAGAAACCTTTTCCATAGACAAACAGCATCCCCTTACCATCCATCACTCAGTTCCAAAATCCAGAAATGATGAAATACATTGATCAACTCCAGATTTAGGGTGTTGGAAATGCATCAGCACACAAGTGAGGATCCACAATGCTGGCACCAGTTGTGAAAGGAAAAATGGGAAATAGTCTCTAGGCTGGCTGGGAGGAAGTCAGGAGGCAGCTGGCTTTTGGACCTCTGTTTTGTGAGGTCAGGCAGGGCTCTCATTTACCACGTTTTAAGGTGCTTAATCTAAAGACAGGAGTTTCTTTTTTTACCTGTGCCCCTGTCTCCTTTCCTCTGTTAGAGTCTGGGTACATCCCACATAACATCGTGTTACTCTACAGCAATTCAGTAGATCTGAATGTACTTATGCAGTAGTGGAAATCTCACAAAGTGCTCCCCTATTACCTAAAAGTACATTTTCGGTAATCTAGCATGAAAGGAGAGATTTACCCCATATTATCCTCACTTTTAATAAAACACTTTACAACTTTTAGAAAGGTGCAGAATAATACAGAATTCACAGCCAGTTTAAAATTAGAGCCCATCAATAAATATCTCTTAGGATTTCACAGAACAGCTAAGAAAGTGATGGCTCCTCCTAGATGTTCAGAGACAAGGGAGCTCTCAAGAGACAGAGGCTGACAAATCTCTGAAGAAGGAATGGATATGGGCAGGTTAAATGAGAACTACGCTCTTACAACTCTGAAACAATAATGATATGGGTCTTGTCTGGGGTTTATCCTAGTGTGGGGATCCAGCATCCAAGCTGACTTGTTTCTGAAGGATGCAGTTTAATACCTTTATTTTTTTTTCAGCTAAGTGTCACTGACTAATGAAAATATGTTGGCACAATTCTTGCAGATTATTGTTCCATGTGGCTGTACTTCTTAGTTGGGAATTTGTAAGCAGGTCATGACTGAAAGCAATATGAATGCACTCAGCTATTCAAATAATCAAAATGTATCATGCTATATTTAGTGGAATCAAAGTCTGACAAGATTATGTGTATACTAAGAACCGATAATGAAACATTTCATTGCATCAGCATTGGCAGTGTCAGCAACAGAGAAATTACAAACCTTAAATATTTATATAGTAAAATGAAATGCAGCTATTAATGCTTCCAAAAGCATGCACTGCAGTGCTATAGATAGATATGAAGAATAGAGTTTTGGAATATCTCTCACAGGCCAATTTATCATTTATACAGAATAGCCCCGTGTCTGTAGAAACACAGTCTTAAGGACATTAGAAAAAGAGTTGCAAAAAATGAACAAGGCCTGAACACAAAATATGGGTCTTCCCAGGGGCTTAGATACACAATGGAAAAAATGAATGTCATAAGTAATTCATTTGTCTGGATTGCTGATTTATTTATGTTGGTTTAAACACAGTAAGTACACATATTTATTTAAACTGCTATGGAAGCCAACAGAACAGTCCTTCAGAAGATCATATAGTTATATTCTTTCATTAGTTTAATTCTTAGAAAAACTACCATTTCAGTGTTTATTAATTTTGGTTAAGAAGACTGAGTGATAAACAGAACAGCCCCTAAACGTAGAGTTAATGGTGCTTAGTCCCACTTAGCTTTTTATTTGTCACTGCTGGAAGAAATCCTGAAGTCCTGTGTAGACCATGAAAAAGGAATCCTGGGAGGATTTGGGATCTGGGCCCATTATGAGATTTCCTTCAGCAGCCTAATGGAACAATGCTTCCTGGTGCAGTCCCAAACTTCATCAACAGCTATAAACCCAAGAACTAAAGGAAGTCTGCGGTTTCACTTTATGTATTCCAAAATGTGATTAAACTATGTTGATTTCTGCCCAGTGATGAAAAATACCTACTCTTTTGCAACACCAAAGTTAATAATTTAAAGCCCTGGAAAGCTATGAGTATCAATTTGGGTTGTTTTCAAGTGTCTTTTCTGAGCTACTGTTGTAAAATTGCAGTGTTTTTGAGATAATAAGAAGAGATAAGGGGATGGCATAGAGCAGTAGGTTTCAGCTTCCATTTTCTAGATTTATTTTTTAGTTGTTGTTGCTTAGTGTCAGCTCACTTGAACCACCTGGAAGGATAAGTGGGAAAAGGTCTCCTCCTTTCTAAATGAGGCTGTCAGTGATGGCCACGGCAGTGTAAATCAGACTAATTGCCAACTGGGGCTGCCCTCCTCTTCACTTATCCTGCACCAGCTGGTACCAGGAAAACATCCAGCTGAAAACTGACCAAACAAAATGAAGCAGTGTTCAGTCTGAGGCCAGAAGAGATCCCTGAACATTTCACCCCCCAACTGGGTGAACTTCAATGTCAGCTCAGACAAGGAAGTATCTGAGTTACACTGCAGTGCACTCAGGTTGCACCAGCTTAAATGTCTGGGGAAGCACAAAGGTGGTGCTCATACAGCTATGGATGGAGCTTTTAGTGATTGTTGTCTCTCTGGCACAGTTTCAGAAAAGCATCTATGTGGCAACCAGGATGAACATTAGAATCTAACCCTTCTGCATGAACAATGTATGCAAAATGCTCCCCACCTCCTCCATTAACATATCTCTTTAGTCTGAAAAAGCACTGACAAAAGAAGAGGACATGCCTTACAAGTTTTCTTCTCACTTATTTTCCATTTCATACATTTGAAAAAAAAGATCTTTTCCCATTGCATTTCACCATGACTATGGAAGAAAGAATCTAGCATGCTGCAAAGAGGCAATGTACCCACACTTATATTACATGATCCTGAAACTGTCCAGGCTCTGAGTCTCCATGCTGGCAGAAAGGAGGGAAACAGTTGATCTGTTAATTGTAAGACAAGCATGTTCTATGCTAAAAAGCACAGTCCTGGTTTCTGAGCTATGAACCAATAGAAAATGGATAGATATTATGCTGTATGTCTCATACGCTATCAGACATCTGCTGGGACCTGCTTGCATATGCAGTGATCCTCATGCTTTCAAAATTTTAGCCAGATCTAGAAGTTTACTTGAAAATGAAAGGACTTGTCTTAAACTTCACAACCTTTGAGCAGAATTTAGTCTGCCAATAAATCGCTGCCCTTTATTCAACTATCAGCTTCAAAAACTTGAACAGATTACAGACTTTTTTTCTTATACAGGTATAGAAATGTTAATGCTAAATGTAGTCCCTGTGGCATTAGACGCAAACATCAGCTCAGGTTAATAAAACTGTATAGTGCCTAAACTGCATATTTTGCTTCTTATCTTAAAAATAATGTGGCAGCTTGGTTTGGTTTATCTTAGTGGATGATAGCCATTTACAATTCTGAGTGTGGATGCTCCTTAGAATATGAAACAGTTCTCTGTTTCTTCCTCAAAGCTGCCATGCAGCAAGGGAAATATCACAGTACTAAAGAATTAGAAACAGGACTTGAAATATAGCTCTAGAAAATCTGGTTGATTCCAGATTTTAGGCTTAACTATCCCTTAGCTTTCACATTTGAACCCAGTTTATAAATAATTTTGAAGCCTGGATCATCTCCACCTTCCATTTCTACAATCCATTTGATCCACTTGATTAAACTAAATATCAAGCAGAGAAATCCAAGGGATACAGATAACTTTATGCAGAGGAAATGCCACAGTACACAAACCTAAAAGTTACAGTAATTGTTACTATTGCACAAAGGTCATAAGTCTTGTCCTCTAACTTCAGTAAAAGGGAAGCTCAGATAAAAAGCAACAATATATTTGCATTATGCGTATTCTTCATGTCTAAATGCCTCGTTATGGGAAATACTGTGGTAGAACTGGTTATGAGTACTTTAGTGCCTTTTGTGAATTTGCAGTGAAATGCCTGTTTTGTTTTAAGAAAAATCTTTCTTGGTTGAATGTGCCTCAGCAGGTTTGCCTGATCCTGGACTGGGGTTTCGTTTTTGACATTAAATTGAAATACTAAATTACCAGTTACAAGTAAATCTGCAGCCATTTCCAGGGCTCAGAGAAAGAGCTCTCTGCACTCTCAAAGGTCTGAGTGTTTCAAATACAAACAAGAGTGCCAGCAACACCTTTTTTAACCCTCCTGCCTAATGGCCAGTGGTAAGAGGAAGTGGAAGGGTATTTCACATCCCATGTTTCATATTACAGCTAAACCCAGCATAAGTATACATTCATATTTTAAGACCTACCATAATTCTGTAGAGAATTAAAGTTTATAAAGTAATGGTTCATTGCGAGAAAAGCTGTGATATTTCATATCAGATGTCTTTCTCCAGAACTTTTATTTTTTTCTAGCGGCAGTGGGCACAAAAAATCCTTGTTCAAAGTGGATCAGGACATTTTCAAAGAAAAAAAGGATAAGAATAACACCATAGGCAATATTTATTCTGACAGGATAGTTCAAAATTGTATTGCATATATGTATATGCAAAAGCAAACAATGATTATTCTTTACTGTGATGATGAATATTAATAGTTTATTAAGATGGTGTTCATCAATCAGAGAAAAAAATAGTAATCCATATAAAGGGATAAGGAGAGATTTATAGGTCAATTTACTGTACAGTGTGATAACTTTGACAGGCATAATGAATGTTGTTTTACTTTACTGCCCAATGCCACGGATAACCACACCAAAAAAAGACCAAGGAATATAAAATTTGAGATCAATTTGCATTATCCTCATGCTATTTTATAATTGCATCCATTTCCTGACACACCTCTCACATTTCTCGCTACTGTTAAAGAGATGAGCTCCTTCTCTCTAATGCTATAAGTATTAAAAATATCCTCACTATCTGGTATTGATAGCTTTATTGTGGCATTCCAGTATTTACTGCAAG
This sequence comes from Psilopsiagon aurifrons, assembly GCA_025447955.1. NCBI lineage: Eukaryota > Metazoa > Chordata > Aves > Psittaciformes > Psittacidae > Psilopsiagon > Psilopsiagon aurifrons. The sequence continues at coordinate 5,781 of JAOEHY010005001.1, forward strand.
TGATGTCTATAATTTTATGTTATACAAAGGGCAATCATTTTTTGTTTTTCTGAGCTTGTTTAGCAGAGTATGACATTTTAATGCAATTTCAATACAATCAATGAGAGGGAGAAAACATAGAATAGTTAGGGTTGGAAAGGAACTTAAGATCATCTACTGCCAACCTCCCGTCATGGGCAGGGACACCTCCCACTAAACCATGTCACCCAAGGCTATGCCCAACCTGGCCTTGAACACTGCCAGGGATGAAGCATTCACAACTTCCCTGGGCAACCCCCAGGGGTTTATCAGCCACTGGATAGTGAGCAACTGCGTTACGCATTATTTGTTTTTCTTGGGTTTTAGGTCTCTCTCTTTTTGTCTGTCTATATATCTATCATTATTGTTATTTTTACTGTTATTATTATTATTAATGCTATTGTTGTTATTGGGTTTTTTGTTGTTATATTTTACCAGGGGGATCAGGAGTGTGAGCATGTAGCTGTGTGTATGTAGTTGCCACACCTGTAGTAGTTAAACCACAACATCTGTGTGACAATGATACTGAAGAACTTCTTTGCCATAATGCGAAGTGCTTTTCCTCAGGGAATTATTTCAGTCCCATACAGAGATTTTCTAAACCCTTGCTTACTAAGATGGTTGGCTTAAGCTTGCTTGCAGGATGTGATTGTAACAACACTCCACAAACACAAAAATCCTTCACAGAGTAATATTTCCTAGAGATCTTGAGTGACTTTGGAACATTTTAAAATGGCTTAGACACTTTAAGCTAAATTTTTAATGCCATTTATGGAGCAATGTGACAGCTCTTAGTAAAATTTTTCAACGACAATCTGCTGCGTTCACTGTTCCAGCTCCCGCTGTTCCTGCTTCCAACACATACATTTGCTTTCCCTACCAGCACTTGCTGGGGCAGTTTTCTCAGACCGCATTTTTCTAACAGACTTAACAGAGCTGACAGTGAGCAGTAAGCGTGTAAATAACATCAGATTTCAAAACCATTATGCGCACAACTTTCTAACTGAGCCTTTTACCAATAGCCTAAGGGATGTTGCCTACGCATCTCCTGGAGATGTCCCACCCTGCTCCTGTCAGGCAGAGGCAGAGCCATTTGTGCTGCAGTTCCACAAGCCACACTCCATTGAGAAAATAATAATGGCTTCAATCTCTTTATCCCATTCCAAAATTCTTTTCTCAACAGCTCTTTGCTAAACACCCACCAGAGGTAGCAAACCAAGTGCCACAAGGACCCATTCTGGAATACCATGGTAGCTTTTAAGCATTGATTGCTATTAGAGGTTTTGCCTCCCTTTTTTAACAATGTGAGGTTTCAAAGCAAACTGATGAATTCTATGTCACTCCTATAAATCCATGCCACATCCTACCTGCATTTTCATCTTCATACTCTTGTCTGTGGTAGCCAGCGTGAGAGCATGCCTGGTGGTGTACAAATGCAAGTGCATTTTACTCTTGGTTGATTTTCAAAGGAGCAGGGCAGAGACACATAAAAAATTATCAGTCCAGGTTGCGCTATGAATGACCCTTACATTTCAAATATCTACACCAGCTCATGTATACTTTGTACACACAGGAGTACACAAAGAGATCATTTAAGTCTCTCGAGTTAACTTGTTGTTTTATTTCTATTTGTTTCCGTATAATCTTCTATCCTTGAAACTCATTACAATTTAATATGGAATTACTTCTTTCTGCTTAATCATGTTATTTCTCCTCTTTCTGCCAATAGTAATCTGTAAAGAAATTTGTAAATGCAAGATTCAACTAAAAAGAAAGATGAATAAAACCTGTCAGAGTTAGCATTTTTATTTTGCTCCTGTTGAAAGGGCTTAGGTAATTCTCGTTCTTTCTCTCTCCTTGAAACCTCAGAATAGCTTTCACTAGTACTTCCTTATGATTCATGTAATTCAGAAATTGGTTATTATCTGCTGTAATACTTCAGTTAAAATAATTTCTGCTTACTGAAGAAAGAGGCTGTGTACAGAAAGAAATCTTCAGATATGCAGGCAGACACTTCTAATAGATAATATTTTCATTTGTAAGGTTTACATTTTCATCACTGTTGTTGGTTAATGAATCTTTTGGAACCCTGTCATACTTTGCTTGAATCAATATCATTGGTATAAATATCCACCTACTAATTCAGTCAGTAATTTTCAGTGGATGCATTGTTCACAACTGATACGCTTCCCATGCAGAGGGTAGCTATCAATGTTAAATGCAGTGGTTTCCTTTTTATGAGTAAAAGATCGATATATTTTAGAACAGTAAACATAGTGAATTTCAGGTATCAGATTTGGATCAATACCTGCAATTTGGTAAATTAGATAACTGAGACATACTTACTAGTCCATGACAGCAGCAAAAACATTTGTGATTAATACTTTAAAACCTCTTAGTCAGAGCTGGGATCTCATTCATGGGGATATGTGGGCCACAGCATTGGTGGGTAAAGGAAGAGTGACTGTTACCATCTACTTGGACTTGTGCAAAGCATCTGACAATGTCCTGTATGACATCCTTGCTTCTAAACTGAAGAGGCAAGGACTTGGTGGATGGACCACTTGGCAGATAAGGAATTAGCTGGATGGTCTCACTCAAAAGTCTTGTTTGTAGCCAGCAGCTTGATGCCCAAGCAGAGAACAGTGATGAGAGTTATTCCTCAGGGGTCAGTACTGGGACTGGTGCAGTTCAACATCTTTGATGGCTACACAGACAGTAGAAATAAGTGCACTCCCAGCAAGTCTGGCAACCACACTAAGCTATGTGGTGCAGTCAACATTCTGAAGGGAAAGGATGGTGTCCAGAGAGATCTTGACACGCTTGAGATATGGGCCAGTGTGAACATTATGAAATTCAAGAAGGCCAAGTGCAAAGTAATGCAGCTGGTTTGGGGCAATCCAAAGCATAGATACAGGCTGACCAGTGACCGCATTGAGAGCAGCTTTGAGGAGAAGGACCTAGGGGTGCTGATTGGCAAAGCACTCAAAATGAGCTCGCAATGTGTGCTCGCAGCCCAGAAAGCCAGTTGTATCCTGGGCTGCACCAAAAGAAGCGCGACCAGCAGGGTGAATTTGGTGATTCCCTCTACTCCACTCTTGTGAAACCCCACCTAGACTACTGTGTTCAGCTCTGGGGCCACCAATGCAGGACATGGGCCCACTCAAATGGGTCCAGAGGAGGACCACAAAGATGATTGGGGGCTGGAGTACCTCTCCTATAAAGACGGGCTGAGAGAGCAGCTGTTCAGCCCGGATAAGAGAAGGCTCCAGTGAGACCTTAGAACTGCCTTCTTGTAACTAAAGGGACCTATAAGAAATCTGGAGAGAGACTTTTTACAAGGGGATGTAGTGATAGAACAAGGGGGAATGGCTATAAACAGAGGGTTGATTGGATTAGATGCTGGAAAGAAGCTCTTTACTGTGAGGGCTGCAAGACACTGGCATGGGTTGCCCAGAGAAGCTGTGGCTGCCTCATTCTTGGAAGTGTTCAAGGTCAGGCTGGATGAGGTTTGAGCAACGTGGTCTAATAGAAGCTGTCCCTTCCCATGACAGGCAGTGTCAGAACTTTCTTTAAGGTCCTTTCCAACCCTAACTTTCTATGATTCAGTGATATGCAGACATTAATTCTTTCATAATTTACCATTATCTGATAGGCTTAAACTGTAAAGTTATGACAAAAGAACAAACTTTTTTTTTTTTTTTCAGGATCTCTGTCTCATTCAATGGATTAAAATAGACTGTGCTGAAGTACAGGCAGTTATTCAGCATTTTGTTTTCTTTTTATTGTTCAGATATATCTCAAATCTTATTTATTGCACTTTTAAGACAGATTTACTCATGTTCTCACAGATTTTCGATGGCTTGGTACCTGGTTCTGCAGCCCCATAGATGTTTCCATAGGTCCTCAACTCTTCTTTATGAAAGATTTCTATTTATGTTAACTCAGTGTATCAAAAGATACAAATCATCCTGTAGAATTCATTTCTGCTTATAATTATTTCCTAATCCTTTAATGGTTGTGCCATCTGAAAACAGTACCAGCAATGATTTATATTTTCTTCTGTGTTGTAGATGAGAACATTAAACAGCACTGAGCTGAAAACAGATCTCTGGGCTATTTGATAACAACCCTTTCAGATGGCTGTATTTTTCAGTTAATCCTGTAATTTGAGATGTATCATTCAGTCAGTTTATAATCCATTTAGGAAGGGTTACATTTTGTTTCATATAATGCTATTATTTTCAGCAAGTAATATTAGGTCAAATGCTTTTAGAAATCTGGTTGCATCTATCCTTTCTACCAATTAAGGACTCCATCTGACAGAGAGTTTTTGCAAAAGCATTGTCTTTAAAAAACAAATTATAAGATACAATTTTTATTGAGATTCTTGTCAAAGCGATGATATAAGCATGATTGAAAAACACCCAAAAGAAAATTTTAAGTGTAAAAGGCATGAAAATGAAGTTCAAAAGCTATTGAAGTATTTAGTTTAATTTCTCCCCATCCCACCAAAAAGTTATTTTCTAGAGCTGTTTTCTGAGAAAAGCAGATATTTTATATTCTTTCTGCAGCTATGTAAAAAGGAGTATTTATGGTATGTTTCTGATAAATTTTACAAAAAACCCACAGTATTGGTGACAAAAGAGGGAATTGTGCCACAAAAGTAAAAAAAAAAAATTAATTAATCTGCTCAATTTTATGTTAACAGACCTGTTCAACCTGTCTTTGCAAGTGTCTTATGAGTATTATTGGTTGCTAGTGCTCACCTAGTTTATCAAGAACTGACTCAGATAAATGAAGAAGAGATTTACTGTCTCCTATGATATTCTAAGGTGCTATTTGCTTAGTTTTTCTGACACGAAAAAGCAGTATGCTTCTGTCTGGAATTGCGTACCAAGGTCAACATTGCTTGAATATCAACTCTGAGTTACTTAAGATCCCCAAGAATATGGTGCCTTACCTCAGCTTTGAGAAAGAGTGGGAAGTCTTTACCATATTACAGAAAAGATTCCGGTCTGCCTGCTCCTGAGACCTCAGTTCTTACACTTACCTTTCCTCTTCCATGCCAAGGAAAACCCTACTCTTCAAAAAGTGTCCATGCCAGACTCTTTGGAAAGGCACATAGAGAAAGGGGAGCAGAAGCAGCAGGCTGGTGGTTTATGGGACATGCAACCGGAGGCTTGGAGAAATGATTGCTTCATTCTCATTGATTTATGACCCTGCAATATCCTACTGGCACTTTTGCTGCTTCAGTGGCATCACCAGCTGTAACGGGAGCACAGCAACAATGGTGACATCCTTTTCAATCTGATTTGTAGTGGCTAAATCCAATTCTATTTAATTTGAAGATTTTATCTGAGGTTTTACTTGCTATCCAGAGACTCAAGGAGCAGAAAATGGCTTACCATTAATTATGAATATCCTTGAGAAAGAGAAATCAAATGACAAATTGTGCTGACAACATCCTCTCTTCTGCCTTCCCCCCCTTCCCCTGATGCCTACTATACGCAAGTCATTTTGTTCCCATAGAGTGGTTTGTCTGTCATAGTACTATCAGCTTCTTTTATGATCATTTTTGTGTTTATATTATTTTCGATTAGCTCATGTTTTAGATCATTAGTTCAACAAATAACCTGTATCGTAGGCATAGATAATCTGTGTTGAGCGAGCATCATTCAACCAAGTCCTGACAATTCACCCTGATTTAGTTTCTAATACTCATCTAAAACACTTTAAGGAAGTTAAATGAACATGAAAATTGTTCTCAGTTTCATATTTTGTATATCTATCATCTATTAGACACCCATTCTGATCTCTGTGGTTCTAACCAATAATTGTACAAGTTATTATATTTGTAATACAAAAAGATAAAAATATACTTTAATTCTTCAAGTGCTATTGTACGTTCCTTCCTTGTATGCACAGCCAATGGCCATAGGAATAGGTTAATACCAATTTCTGTTTATAGATTGACCTTTCAATGCCATTATTTTATTGATTTTGAAGTTTTCATACAGTTTGATGTTGCACAAATGGGTTCTAAATCACCTATGCTTGTCTTGTAAAGTGTTCAGAATCTGGGGAAAGAATTGTATTTGGGGCAGCTGTGTTTTAATGGAAAGTTATTGTTGGGTATTGCTTAACAGCGCTAATGCAAAGAACAGTGTCCAACATCAGCATTCATGGCCTAGGGAGGAAAATCAGCTAATGATTACACTGGAAAAATTGCTATGTTATTATGGAAGTTAAAAAATTGAGTAGGTATGCACAGATTATTGCAATTTTATGATACACAGTTTCTTCTCAGAACTGAGATGAAAAAACTAGGATGAATATTGAGGTGGGGGGAGATGTTCAGTGGTTGCTTGACACTAAGTTCCATGTCCTGATTATAGAATTATAGAATCATTTAGGTTGAAAAAAACTTTTCAGATGATCAAGTCCAGCTGTTAACCTAACACTGCTAAATCCACCACTAAACCATGTCCCTAAGCACCACATCTACATATGTTTTAGATATCTCTAGGGACGGTGACTCAGCCACTTCCCTGGGCAGCCAGTTCCTGGCAACCCTTTTGGTGAAGAAATTATTCCTAATACCCAATCTAAATCTCCCGTGGTGCAACTTGAGCTATTTCTTGTTGCTTGAGAGAAGAGATCAACACACACCTTGCTACAACCTCCTTATTAGGTAGGTGTAGGGAGTGATAAGGTCTCCCTTCAGCCTCCTTTTCTCCATGCTAAACAACCTCAGTTCCCTCAGCAGCTTCTCATTGGACTTGTGCTCCAGACCCTTCACCAGCTTTGCTGCTCTTCTTTGGACACCCCCCAGGACCTCAATGCGTTTTTGTAGTGAGGGGTCCAGAACTGAACACATTTTGAGCTGCAGCTTCACCACTGTTGAATACAGGGAGATGATCACCTACCTGGCCCTGCTGGCCACACTATTTGTTATACAAGCCAGGATGCTTTTGGCCTTCTTTGCCACCTGGTCATTCTGGTAGCTTGTATTCTGGTGGCTGTTGACCAACATCCCCCAGGTCCTTTTCCCCTAGACAGCTTTCCAGCCACTCTTTCCAAGCCTATAGCTCTGCATGGGGTTGTTGGGACCCAGTGAAAGACCTGACACTGAGCCTTGGTATATCTCATACAATTTGCCCTGGACCATCAAGTGAGCTTGTCCAGATCTCTGCCTACTCTGTACACGCAGGCACTGTTTTCCTTGAATAGTTTTGGTTTTCCCATTCCCTCAAGTGAGTTTTCCCATTTGAATGGCTCTATGGAGCTGAACACAGAGGGCGGTATTCAAGAGAGATAGCTACCTTTGTTATGCAGGGCATCTGTACTGACATAAAATACATAGATACATAAATATAATACAATAAAAATATGCAGAATAGATACAATAGATACAGTCCACATATAAATTCTTGTGGTTTAAGCCATGGCAATTCTACAGATACGTCTGTGTGCTGCATGGATGTATGGTCCCACGCTTTGTGCTAGCCCCCAGCTAGGTCTATGAGCATCTGTAAAGCATGGGTTTAGCCCCAGACTAAATCAAGAGAAAAGGCTGGCTGGTAATTTCGGGTTACTAGGGTTGCTCATGCGGCAAGTTAATGCAGAGAGGAGGTATAAAAAGCACTAGTTCTGGTCTTGGTTCACTGTCTTTCTTCTGAGACAAGATTATCTATTTTGACCATATAGACAGGTTCAGGCTGTGCTTGCACATCAGCTAAGGGCAAAGATTAGCATGTGTTAGTAGGCCTGTCATGAATGAGTGTAGGATTGACAGGTCATTCACTTAACCATTTAATAAGCTCTGAGTTCATGTAAAGAGACTGATGGTGATGATAAAACTGGCAGTAAGAAACCACTACTTTGCATTGCTATCTATCATGCTGTGTGGTTCCCAGTACTGTGCCATAGTCCAGAAGTTAAAATAATAGTTCACAGATTGGATGGATGGCTGGCTGGCTGGCTGGCTGGCTGGCTGGCTGGCTGGATGGACGGACGGATAGTAAGTGATTCAACTCAAAGTCTGGCATAACACTTAAGTATATTAAAATGTGATGAATCAGGACCATGGAATATTCTGATGCTGCTACTACTAGACAACTTGTTCTTTGGGGAAAAGAGAAAAAAACCTCTCAGAAGCAAAACAAACTCACCCAAAATAGAAGAAAGAATTTTTTGATGTCATTGCTGTCATTACCTCCAGGCAATTTAACTCCATTTTCCTGCTTATTTTCCTAATGTTGCTTGTTCATGCAAGTTAACACTGTAACTTCAAGAGTGACGTAATATTGAGTTGGAGATTATGAAAGCATTAAAAATTTGCATCTTCAGAGCAATATACTCACTGAAGTTTATTTTACTCGAAAGCTTAACTTCTTACAGCAATTATTTCTAAGTCTTGGCTTAAAACGTATAGATTATGCACAATTAGCAAGTTCATATAAATTTTGCTTGAATAATCTTTGTTCTCATAAATCTGTACAACCCATATGATGTGTTTTCAGTGTTAAAAAACCAAAAAGCTTTCTTCCTTCCCAGTTTCTTTTCACTGTTTTTTACTGTCACTGACAGTGGAATACTAGCCATTAGAGATGGCAAATCTCCCTGTAAGGCATGTTTAGTTTAAGATGTATTTCTCTTGAAGGAAGAATGACAAAGAAAAATACCTTCTGAGAGGCATTTGAAGAAGGAAACAAACAGCATCGTTGTAAATCACCAAAGGCAAGTACGTTTTTGAAAACCCTGTGGGAGAAGCAATGTATAAATGCAAAAAATTCTTGTTGATCTCTAAGCTCAACAGCATTCTCTGCTCCTGCTCAAAAAGATGACAAGGGCATGCCCTAAATTCACACATGCTTACAAAGTGAATGTGCTTAGGCAAAACAGTTTTCTGTTTCTGAGTGGAGGAAATTTGTTGTATGTGTCAGCTTTTGAAAGCTCAAGGGGTACCATTCCTGATATATGTTATAATAAGCCAAACAAATTCACTTGCTACTCCTCAGGGAATTTCAGTAAGAGAATGGAGAACTCTTGTGACAGAAGGAATACCTCAATATAATGAATAAATGGTTGAATTACCAGCCTCCTGGCCATTGCAGCATATGGGAGGCCTTGGAAAATAGCTGTCTCATTTAGCCAAATGTTATATAAAATGAGTCAACGATCACAGGTTAAATATCAAATTGTGCATATATATATGCATACATACAAATATAATATTTAGCAATACCTAGACTAAAAATGAATGCGAAAAGCCAGAATAGTTATAATGTCCAAGTATGTCGAAGGATAACAGCTACATTTCTATTTAGGCAGCTAACAACAGAACTTCTGCAAAAATGGCATAATGTATTCTGTTCCCACTGCAAAATCTGGCTGGAGAGAAGAGCGCAAAACAAATTCAAAGCAGTATATCAACTAACTGTGTATTAGGTAGATCTTAAACTATATTCCGTTTCATTCCTTAGTTAGATGCCTAAGCACCAACAACCACACTGAATATTTTCAAAGTTTATACTGTGTGCCAAGAAACTCTTCTTTTCCTTGGGAAATCAAACACAGAGATATTTTCCTCTTTAAAAAAAAAAGAATATATGGGTAAGTGATGCTTGGAAAATGTTAGGAACAAGATACTTTCTGAAAGAAAACAAACTGATATCCTGACAAGTTGTGATTGATTTTCTCAAAGAAAACTAAAGCAAACTTTCTGTTTTACCCAGTCCTGATACAAGAACTACAAAATGCTGCACATCCTTCCTTGATATAAGTCACTTGTAGACTTAAAAATTACTTAGCAATATTTTATGTGTTACCAAGTAGCATGCAGAAAGGCAACTCAAATCTATGTCTTCAAACTGATTCTGGTCTCACACTGACTTTGTACCTCTAAGAGCACCATTGGTACCAATCATATTACTTCCTTGATTTATACTGTTACCGATCCAATCAGGAAGACTTAGGATAATTAGATTGTGAATGACTGGATGTCATGTGCTTTCCCTTTTGCTTTTGGCTAGAAGTACTAAATCAATTTTCTAAAGTGCCATATATCTTTACAACTGTGGATTTTTATCTCCATTAGCTCCAATTATTCTTGTTTCTCTGCCTGTCATTTTTCAGGAATGCTTCACAAACATTATGCAGTAGCAAATTACCATTGCTCTTCCTTGGCTACAGAATTAGAATAAATGTTTATAGCGTTGTTATATGGTGGCACTGTAGTTGAATTGAGTGTTAACAAAGGCAGGGAGATACTGCGCCAGGCAGGTAATTTCAGACTCAAGCTAGAGTTCATAGCATATCAGCACACACAGGGAAGCGTTTCGTCTGCCTAGGGCCACAGAAAGTGAACTGTGCTGGGAGGCTGACTCAATTTATGGGAAAGAGATAAATGAATTAAAATACAAAGAGTTACCTGCCATCTTCTTCAGATTTGTCTGAAAAAAAGTGTCAGAGGGTAGGCCAAGAGCAGAGAATAAGTCTTTGGAGAAAACTATTGAAAAGACAAATGCATTTGCCACTACACAGTCAGTCCTATGTGGTATTCACTGGTATCAGACTTATTGCTGCCTGTTGATTTTGAATTTGCAGGTTTTTTCTGACTAATTTTTCTACCTGACCATTGTTCCTGATTCATGGCTACTTTTTGGTCTGCCCAGTGTGTTTACTTATGACAGATACTTTTCTGCTTGTGCTCACACCTTCCAGTAATGGTAGTAGGAAAGCATATGACAAAGGAGGTGGATCTTCTATTTTGCCATGCAATAAATCATAGAATCATAGAATAGTCAGGGTTGGAAAGGACCTTAAGATCACCTAGTTCCAACCCCCCTGCCATGGGCAG
>JAOEHY010005001.1:16762-28489 GCA_025447955.1 Psilopsiagon aurifrons
CCAAGGCTCTGTCCAACCTGGCCTTGAACACCACCAGGGATGGAGCATTCACAACTTCCCTGGGCAACCCATTCCAGAGCCTCACCACGCACACAGTAAAGAATTTCTTCCTCATATCCAATCTTAATCTCCCTTGTTTAAATTTAAGCCCTTTACCCCTTGTCCTATCACTGCAGTCCCTAATGAAGAGTCCCTCCCCAGCATCCCTGCAGGTCCCTTTCAGATATTGGAAGGCTGCTATGAGGTTTCCACGCAGCCTTCTCTTCTCCAGGCTGAACAGCCCCAAGTTTCTCATCCTATCTTCATACAGAAGGTGAATGTAATAGCTGTTCCTCCTCCTGGTACTTAAATTTGAACACCCTCAGAGTGGTGGTGTTGGATGGCCATTTAGTAGGTGCTGAAATCAGAAAGAAATAACACTGTGGGTTTTCACAGCTCTCAGGGGCTTGATCTGACCATATCACAGTCTGCCTGCAGCTCTAGACCTGGCTTGGAGAGGCTGCTAAGCAGTCACAGTCAGTCTGTCACAATTTTTGGAGATTGTAACAGCAGAATCTGGAATTGTGCTGGAGACTTGCTAGAATGTAGAGTTTTTTCTTGTTCTAGAGATTGATCTGCTAGACCAGATATTAAATCTCCAGAGCTTCAGTCTAGCAAGGTTCAGAACACTCTTACTGAGACCAGGGCTTTGTGCTGAGCAGCAAGACAGGGAGGGACTTGTCTGGCAATGGAGAAGTTGTTCAGTGGCACTTACCTGGTCTGGTTACTCCTGAAAGCTAGTCATGTAGGCTAGACTGACAGGCGCACTTCTGGGTGTAAGATGGAGACATTTTCTGTTTTGGGTGAAGAAAGCAGAATGGGAAAACTGTCAGGAGAGGTAACTTTCTGCTGTTTGAAGACTCCAAAATTCATAAACCATCTGACAGGAATAAAACCAAATGCTACATAGCAGTGCTTAGAAAACTGGGATAAAAAACACTTTACACTTATCACCTTGAAGCAGACAGGGGTCCCATTCTCCAATATGATTCTCACATTTAAGAGCTGACCTTGAACTCAGTACACTCCCTTGCAAAATCCTCGTTGACATCAGTTCTGCACTGTGGGAACGAATAATATTCCCTCTTTTCCTCAATTTCATGTGCCAACCAAAGGAGCTTATGAAAGAGAATAAATACATGAACATTCAAGCATACAAAAGAGAAGATTAATTATCACAGCCATAGCTTCATATGGCTCAAGCGGCAAAAGTCCTCAGATGAAACCCTGTGCATCTGGTGCCAGATTCTTGTGTATGTTAAATAGTTGCAGTGGGGTTTCCAGGCTCAGCCCAAGTGTGATTAGCTGGCACGCATACCATTTCTTCCCATACCTGCTTCAAGCTGATACACAGGCCCTTCAGTCTTCAAGGCCCAAATATGTGTGTCTCATCACTACAAAGAGAAACAAGCACAAGCACATGAAAGATTCATGTAGGAAGCCTGAACAGCTGCAGGGTATCCTCTTTGGTATATAAATGAAATTTCTGGTAATCTCACTTGCAGTGTTTTTTATTTCTGATATAAAGGATATACCATCCACCCAAAATCTGTTTTGAAGGAAGGAGGTGCAATTCTCTATGTTTCCCTCAGGGGCATCACTTTATCATTATACAGAAAACAATTTTTCTTATCTCAGGTCTGAGGCCATTTGCACCAAATTTAAGAAATGGAGCAACAGAATTTGCGATATTAAAAATGTAAAATAGAGGACAACCTCTCACACTGAAGTGTGAGGAGTACATACTGGCCTTTGTGATGCCAGCAGATGTTGATTAAATCTGTAATTGCTCCAGATCTACTTATGTCTGGTCAGCTTCACGGGCTTACTGCTCAGTGAGTTCTACACAGCCTGTCATGTAAAGATGTGGGATGAGTAGATCTCAGCTGTGAGACAGGCATGCAGCTGTCTCATACATGGTCTAGGCAAGACCTTTGTGGGCATAACAAACTATGAGCCAAAACTCTTTTTTGTGCCATCATCCGTTGCAAAAATTTTCCCTGTGTCCTTCTAACAGAGAGCGAGACATGCTACAGGAGGATGAAAATAGTCCTCAGGGTCACAGTTTCCTCAAGAGCCATGTAATGCAGTGGCCTCTGGAAAGAAGTCCCCTTCCTCCAGGGTAACATGGAAATGGGTATCTGCTGCACCATGCTCCATGGAGTTCCCATCAGGGAATGCGCTCTCATCAGGAGGCCCTGCAGAGGAGTTAGTCAATACAGCTCCTGGCATCTGTCAGAATTTATGAGCATGGCTCTTTCTGATGCAGCTGAACCAAAACTTTACCTGTAATTTACTTAGCTGTCCCAGAATGGCTGTTGATGGGCAGTAAAGAAGATAGGCCTGGAGGCAGTTGAGATGGCCAGCAAAAAGGAAAGGTTAATTCTAATAAATGTCTCCTGTGTTTAAACATATAACTCAGACCTAACGCTCAGTTTCAGATCTCCCGTAATTCAGAAAAATCCCCAGATTTAGAGCTAAGAAAAGTCTCATGCACTTACATATTTTTAGTCTACAAGGTGAAGGATACTTTACAGTTAAAGCATTTCAGCTGAAAAACAGGGCATTTGAGCAAACAAAAATGCAACAGAAGTATCTGTAACCACTCTGCTAAAGCACTAAGAGAGCTACAGTCTAATTTGCATCCAATTTGTTTTAATTCAAAGACTAAATAAACCCCACTGATTTACTGTTCATGGAGCCTACTTGCTCCTCCTTAAAGCAGACACTTTGGAGAGCAGTTTTATAAAAAAATCTAATCATTACAACTTTCCGAACCCTTGCAGCCTTTGATTTATTAGTAATCTTGGCTGTGCAATAGGGAGTATATTCTGCCCATATTTAATGACCTTAGGTGTCTGCTGTGATCAAAGCTACAGCAAAAACACAGTGCCACCTGTTCACTCCTAAAATTAGCACAAATCACCTTTGCCTAAAAAAAATATGCTCTTTTATTTAGTCTTATGTTTCTCTAACTTCTTTGGGAAATGAGGAGCACTGGCTTTTCTGGGAGCACCGATTAAGTAAGCGAGTTTGTGGAAAATTACACAGCATCCTAGATTTTAATCCAGTTGCATGAAGTCCTGTGGTGATCCCCAGCGTGGTCTGCTGTGTTGTAAGAGAAGAAAGTGGCAGAGCTGATCTGCTACAAGCACTACATATGACAATTGCGTGCAGGTTAAGTGTTCTGCAAATTAGCAATGCTTCATCACCCACTTTCTTTTCTCCACCATTCAAGTTAGCATGCAGAGTGCGCTGAAGGTGACTTGTCTAATCTGCAGCAGCTGTTAACATCCTGTCATCCACAAAAAAATCATTTCCTGTCATTTTCAAATGAAGCTTATGGAGACGTTTGTCGTTCTGTCAGAAGTGACACAGCACCATGGATTTCGTCAAGGAGCAACTTAATTTCTGCTGATGTGCTTCTTATGTAATAAGACCCCAAGAAAGTCATGTTTCCAGAGCAATGAGAAGTGTTTTCTTTCACCCATGGAAAACAGAACATGAAAGTGCAAGTACAAAACAGCCAGATGTTATTCTAGTCCTCCCTGCCTCCCATTTGGCTCTGAATTCACACAAGAGCTGAGGTCTATTGAGAGCTAATCCTGCCCTGTATGCCAGTGGTACAACTGTTTGTAAGTGGACTCTAAATTCATGATGGTATTTAGCCATGAGACTTCATGTAAGTTGTTAAGAAACAACCAAAGACACCAGCGTAGACAAGGGTGTGCATCCATTCCAACAAGTACAATGACTTTGTGCACCCAGTCCCTTTTTTCCTATTAACCAGCTTTTGTTTGTAAGCATTTCTTGCTAGTGGTACATCCCATCGTGACAATTTTCTAGTAAATTCATTTATTACTTACTCATTGAGTTTTATAAGGATTTGTTTTATTTTGTTTTTGTTGTTTTTTGGTTTTCCCACTTCAAAATGAAAATATCAAATCTTTCAATATATGCTCACAATTCAATAATAAAGAAACTCCAGAGAGAACAGGACTGAAATGTGTTGGGAGCACTCTCAGTATGTCACCTGTAAACTGCAGGATAAATGATCCTAATGAAGGAAGTGCTGCCTGTTGATGTCAGTATGACATCCATCCCCCAGCTCTATATCTAGTTTCTGTGGTAGAAACATGACCATCTGAGCCAAAGAGATGCCGCAGCATGAGCAGGCTTTAGGCTGGACAAGCAGAATTTACTGCTTACCTCTGGTCTATAATTCAGATATCACCTAAAAAGTGTAATTTTTTCCAATAAACAATTTACTTTTTATTCCCATTTGTCTTATATCTGGATCTGATTTCATATTTTTACTTTTCATAATCATTTTTTTTATTTTAGAAAATCCAAATTGAGATGAAGTATTCTCCAGAAATACCTAAGAAAGCCGAGCACTAATTCCTAACACAGAAATTAATACCCAAGCATTTGAGTTCTATTGATCACAGGTGAAGTATTTTAGAGTACCTTAATTTTGATTTTACTCTTATTTATCTGGATACTGTAGGAATTTCAAAAGTCTTTGACACTTCTATTTGGGGTCAGAATTTCATAATCATGGAGTGTGTCAAGTTACCTTAAACTGCAGATGATTTAGTTTCCCACAGATTACCAAGGGATCAAAACGCTGTCAGAACAGTTGTTTCTTACAGCATTAGCTTTATGATATTGAATAATTTGCATTTTTAGCTAATTGGTTGCCCCCCAATGGAAAGGAGTCACAGCAGTAATTTTGAAGGATGCTTCTTGTTGATGTACTCTTCCTTACTAGCTTCACAACTTTTGAGCTTCTTTAGGACCGTCTCCCTCCCCATGTCTTTTGTCCTTGCAGAATCATGTGAAGATCAAGTCACAGCAAAGGTACATAGTGAAATTCAGGCTCTGATTCAAAGCAATTGGTATAAACTCAAGGACATAGACCCAATAAGCTCTTGATTCCAGATGCCTTTAGAAAGCAAGGGAAAAGCTTTCCTGTACTTTTTTTTTCTGCGGTGTGGCAAGAATGAAATGCCCACAGTAAGCTGGAAAATGTAATCTGATGAACTGAAATACAGAGACAGGCATTATGGGTCTGTCTCTCTACCCCTTTCTTTTTTCGTTCCAGACAGCAACACTGATTTAGCAGAGAAATTCCATGCAACGAAACTCCCCTTCACCAGCTGACTTTTAGCCATTCATAAGACATAGCCCACACAGGAGGGCTGTACCTAAGCTAGTGCAGATGCATCTAGCTTGAGTGCTGCCAACAGGCACGCTTTTTCAGCCAGAACTGTGGTCTGCTGGGGTTGCTGAGGAAGTAGTGCAGCATTGCCACAGCTTGCACCCAGCTGAGAGATATAAAATTGATACTGATGGCTGCACTGCACTGCACTATGTAACACAAATTCATAACTTCTTGCCCTAGATGCCATCATTTCTGGATAACCTTGAGACACAGTGATAGCCCAACATAAAGAGTATTGTTGTCTGTGCTCCAGGGAAACATTAGAGCAGCTTTCAGTACCTAAAGGGGCTACCAGAAACCTGAAGAGGGGCTTTGGGCAAGGGCCTGCAGGGACAGGACAAGGGGAAATGGCTTCAAACTGGCAGAAGGGAGATTGAGATGAGCTTTTAGGAAGAAGTTCTGTGTGAGATTGGTGAGGCCCTGGCACAGGCTGCCCAGAGAAGCTGTGGCTGCACCATCTGTGGCAGTGTTCAAGGCCAGGTTGGATGGGACTTTGAAAAACTTGGTCTAGAGGAAGGTGTCCATGCCCATGGCAAGGGGTTGGAATTGGAGGAGCTTTATGTTTCCTTCTAACCCAAACTGTTCCAGAATTCTGTGAACCTCTCAGCTCCCCAGCTCCCACTCCTCTGTCAAACACAAGAGCTGGAAAACCCTTGGAAAGTTCACAGCACAAAGGCTGACAGAGAAAAGTGAGATATGGCAGCTCTGCAAACACATCTCCATCCCATGTGACACAGGGGGAGACCATGTCACTCAGTGAAGTACCAGCAACTTTGCAACTTAGCCATGAGGTTCTGAAGCACTTAATGTGATTAATTTCCACTCCCAAAGGCACCTTCCCAGATGCTGCAGACGCTTACCTTGTGCTCCTACTCACAAGGTGTCAGACTGTGTTCCAAGTGTGGTAGGAGAAGGGAAAAGCAAGAGTAAATTTAGCTGAGTAGATGAGTTCAGGCCCAGGCTGAGTGACTTCACCATGTCCAGGTAGTGGGAGAACTGCTGGGGCAGCACCAGAGCAGCAGACTGAAGGGAATCATACAGTCATGGTTTCTACCTGCAAACATTAACATACTGGTCTTACTCAGGTGGACAGGCCACCTTATCTATCCCAGAAAAAGGAAGATGCTTATAAATTATATGCATTCGATTTTAAAAGAATGAACTAAGATGCTATAAAGGCCGGAGCTGCAACCAAAACTTACCCAAGATATTTGAATAGTTATCTAAGTCAAACAGACTTCCACAAGTGAGCAAAACCTTATTTATCTCACCAGCCTGTTTTGGGGCTTTACATGAATCAAACACTGAAAGAGGACATGGGCTGAGGAGGCACAGTTTGGGTTCTGAAAAGCACTTTGAGGTATTTCTCTCTTGGCTTCTGAAATCAACTTCCATTCTTTCCCAGGTTTCTCCACCACAGCTGTGCTGGGAATAGCTCTACACACCGGTAAGAAAACCCATAAAGTGGCCCTTTTATCTGACATTTTCCTGAACCTTTAGAGTGTACTTCAGTAAGCCAATGCAGGATATGTGCTCTCTGTAGGTGTCTAAGGTAACAGAAAGAGATTATGTTAAGTACTTAGTAAGAAGCATTTTCCACTGGCAACACTCAACTTTATTTAGCTGTAATGTATGAAAGAATTTACCTACGTGGGTCTTAATCTAGCCATTTAATTGTACCCCTGAAGTGTCAATGTGTTGAGCATCACAGGTTTTGGCATTGTTGACATTTCCTTTAAGCAGATGACAGTTTGAAAGGATGGTAGAGTATCCTTTTATCACTGCATCAGATAAATATGTTACTGAGTGACGGAAACAGCTTTGCACAGTGGCAAGTGACAGAAAAGAAAGTGGTGGGGAAAAGGCACAAAAGGCAACACAAATAAAAATAAACAAAGCAGCATAACACATACAAGTATTCTTAAAGCCTTTCTGATGAATTCACATTGTGAATAACTGGTGCAGTTAACCAACAAGCATCAATAAGGAAATATAAAGATCCTTAAAGCTTCCTCAGATGCGTCTTTAAAGCAATGCATTGTAGACATGTACAGCAGTAAAGCTGAAGGGAGACAAGGACCTTTGGTAAAGCACAAGAGGGATGGCTGTGCCAGCACAGGCTCTGATATTCCAAATGAAGTCCTCTCCCACACCATTTTTTTTAGTAAAGCAGTTTTATTTGTTTTGTTGGCCCGAGAGTCTGAGCTCTTTTGGCAACCCAGTGCAGTGTTTTCTGGGATAGCAAGACCCAGGAATTTTCTGGAAATTTACTTTGTTAATGGTCAGAAACAACATTTTCCAAAAGCGGTCTGTGGCAGAAGAGGACAGGAATGGGTAAGGCAAAGCTCTGGATGAGGATCACAGGGACTGTAGAAAACATGAAACCTGTGATTTTTAAGAGTCTTGGGCTACTATGAGGAATTGCCAAATGAACATTCTTCTGAATATCCTTAAGATTTTCAGCGATACATTGTGACCTTGAGAATATATTTTCTCATGCCCCAAAATTATCTGAATAGCTAGCACCTAGTGAGAAACTCAGTCAAGACTGCAAGTCATGAAAGACACAGACACCTATTGAGTCAGCTGAAATCAGGCAGCTGAATTTCCATATTTATCAACCTAGATAACCGAAGCATGTTGCCAGCTCAGGAAAATCTTTGACCTGAGAACCCATAGTAGCATTTTGTATCTCAGGTTCTGTAATTGCTCATTGCTTCTCATTGTACTTTCAGGATGCAAAAACCAGCATTTAAACACAGATAGCACTAATTCAATCACACGCAGGCACCTGTCTAGCATATACTTTTGACTTAACACTGGCTACCAGGTAGCTGTCAGATAACTTGGCTCAGTGAGAAAATCCATTACCAATCTAGCATTAGGCTTCCAAACAGCATTAAAAATGGGACTCTAGAAACAGTTCATGTGAAAAATGCTGTCTGTAGCTGAGAGAGCTTTTGGTCTCTTTGTAGGAAATTGGTTTGAGAAAGTGATAAATCTAAGGACGTATTTACTGAAAAACCAAAACCATTTCCTCACCCAATTTGTGAATATCTTATTCCTCCTACCCCACCAAAAAGCCCCTAATACTCCCTTCAGAGAGAAACAGGAATACAAACAACATTGATCTATCGGACATTTAATGGGAGTGGATCTTTCTCCTCTCTTGACACAAAGGATGAATCAGAGAAGTTTTAGGGAACCTAATTATGTCACTAAGGAAACACTGAGATGATGATACAAATGTTTTCTTCAAGCTAGCACAATTTTTGTGAGAGCATTCTTTCATTTTAAAAGCACTGCAGAACTCAACTCTGGTCGATTTTTAAAATGATAGATTAAACAGAAAAATTGTAATTAAATATTATTCTGGTTGCTTTGCCACAAAGAGACAAAAGGGCAAATGTCAATTTGAAATTAAACTCATATAGAAGCTGAGCAAACAATAAAGGGATGTATCACTAAGTAAATTATAGCAGTTTGAGATATCCTGATTATCTTTTGCTTATTGTTATTAAACCACAAGGCAAATGAAATTCTCAGTCATACTGTGCTTCATTATAATGCTTTTGAAGAACCTGAAGCAATAAAAGCATGTAAGTTTATGCTCAGTATGCACGCATGAAGATTTAAGGGTTGCTTAATACAGATTTAAAGCAGTTGCAAACAAGGCCGCAGCATTGTGATACTCACTGCTGAAAAACCTTAAAATTACAGTACTCCAGATCAGGAGCTGGTGATGCTGTGTCAGTGTATGCTTACTGCATGCTTTAATGCTTGGAGTTAAGAAGTTTCCCATGGGATCCACAACACCCAGCTTATCAAGCAAGGAGGTGTTTACACCAGTCCAAAGAGAAAACTAAGAGGAGGGTACTGCCAGAAACTGAGAGATTGATTTTCAAATGTGGAAACTGGCTTGAGTACTGTCTCATGCTAATATAGCAAAGAGGGTCAGGACCAGCACCACAACAGGTGGACACACTCCTGCATCTCAAGTGCAGGTGCCTCCGACAGGCTGGGACCGAAGGGCAGAAATTCCTAAGCACAGAACACCAGACCTGCTCTGTTTTCTTGGTCCTCTGCAGCAGAGCTTTCATCCTTTTCCACATGAGAAGGAGGGAGTGGCCTATTCTTCCTACCATAGGATCATATCTATACCTGTAGCAAATTAGATGCCACATGTATGGTTTTCAATTCTTTTCAGAGACAGGATAAATGAGATTTTTTTTATCACCTACTTCCTAAGGAAGTGCCTTTGCAGCAAACCTGGTACAGAACCAGTATCTACTGCCTGTGCTTCCTCTCCTCCTTCCTCTGAGTGAATGGAGGGCTGTTGGTGGTATTTAGGTGTTATTTGAGCATGCCAAATAGGCCAGGTTCTTCAGGAAACTGTGGTGGAGGCACCTGCCAAATAGGTAGGTAGAGTATGATTTCAGTGCACCTAAGATGGTGCTACTTGTAGGAGTAGGTAATAGTAAACCTTCAGTTAAATGAGCTTGTTATGGAAAATTAGGAGACTACTATCTCTTAAATGCCTTAACAAGCGAGAACAGGGTTTTAATTTGCTTCATGCTCTTGGAGTTAGGTGCTTTGCCTCTAAGTCATGCTTGATGTGATGATAGCTATTTTGGATCACACTCTAAAAGTTTTGCTGTAGCAAGGAGAAGACCTGTACTGAAGAAAGCCTGTATCTTCTTCAAACAGGAACAAAAACCCTTTGCAAGTTACAGTGACTTCATTGTTTTGCGCTAGGTGCTAAACCATAGGCAGAATATGTAGGGACATACACTTTTGTATGAAATCTAGGAGCAATAACGAAACAGATTTGAAGTTCATGTTGAATTAAAGTCTTGAGTACTTGTGAGGTTTAATTTCTCTCTCTCTTTTTTAATCAATTTTTGTGTACTGTTAAAAGCCCTAAAGTGGAGGTACAATTCTCTGGACAGTGTATTTAAGCCTGTTAATGATGTTTGATTCTCTTTGTTTCCTTTCAGAGATATATAGTGTTCAGTCTCCAGGGCTCCATAGCCCACCAGTACCAACCCTTTCAAAGAGATCCCTTTAGCCTTTCTCCTCAGCTTTTCCAGATTCTTTTAGCCAGAGGTACATTATGTCCTGTTGTTTTTATGTCAGATATATTCAGATACATTTTTCATCTTCTTTTACATAGAACTATAGTCTAAGACCCCAAGGGCTTCTAAAACAAGTGCAAAAATAGCATAAGTAAGAAGCTTCCAGACAGAAGCAATAAGATTTTCAGCTTGTTCTTCAACTTTTTCAAAGTAGGGTTTTTTTGGGTTTTTTTTTTTTTCAGGAGTGTTGTAGAAACAGAATCTGTATTCTCAAATTGATTTTTCATTCGTGTATTTGATCAAATCTTGTCCATCACTGGGTGCAGGTATAAACAATGGACTCTATTTGGGGGTGTGGGGAACAAAAAACTTCTGGAGTTTTGATGTAATTAGTGCTTGTTCCACTGCCTGCTGGTGGGGCAGGGAACGGGACCCATGGCGCAACTTTTCTCGTGGTCTCAGCTCCTCCCTGCTAGTTTCAGACACTGCCCTGACTGCGCCCATTTCTCCTCATCCCCTCTCCAGGTTTCTTGATCTTGCAAGGGCAAGGGATTGCCTTTAGCACCTTTCTATCTGATTCTGTATTGTCCAGTTTAATCCTTCCTTACTATTTATTCTTGCATCTTTTTTACCAAATTATCAAAATCCCCTAACTTCAGGCTTTTTCTCCCTGGGTCTCCTATCCTTGTCTGTGCTGAACACCTTCCAGTGCACCTTACTAGAAACAAAGAACTTGCAGGGTTGAATTAATCCTTTTCTCTGTCTGGGATTGCACTGCACACTCTCCTCACATTGTACCTTAGGAAGCTTTTCATTTCTGCCTTGATTTAGTACTGAGAGATGTAATGAGAGGAAGAAGGAGACCTGTAAGGAAGTACCAGTGATCTAAATATGTTTTTAAGCATGGGTCAGAGCATCTAATGAAGGCAAATCGTGAGAAACAGAAAGAACAGGAATCATTAGTCAAACAAACTGAAAATGCTAAAGAAAATATTTTGTACAGGCATACCTATCTGCCTTTCTCCTTAAGCCCTTCCTTCTACATAGAGCAGATGGCCCAATCTCAAAAATAAACACAAAAAAAAAAAAAAAAGAGAACTGGGAGAGCAGTGAAGACAAATACCCTTCTTTACAAATGCATAAAGAGCTGGAAGTCGGAGAGGGTGAGGCAAAAGTTGCTCTGGGGGGCAGCACAGCGCAAATGTGGTGTTTGCTTGATGTCAAAATGATTCCCCTGCTACAGTGTTTGCCAGAGATCAGGGCGCAAATGTGCCTGAGCAGATGTTTACTGGGGACAGAAAACAAAATGAACGCTTTGGAAATACCTGAATATCACTTGAACAACCTCTTCGGGGGGGGGGGGGCGTGGGTGAGTTAAATA
Organism: Psilopsiagon aurifrons; assembly: GCA_025447955.1. Classification (NCBI taxonomy): domain Eukaryota; kingdom Metazoa; phylum Chordata; class Aves; order Psittaciformes; family Psittacidae; genus Psilopsiagon; species Psilopsiagon aurifrons. The sequence continues at coordinate 28,485 of JAOEHY010005001.1, forward strand.
TAAAA
>JAOEHY010005002.1:0-14101 GCA_025447955.1 Psilopsiagon aurifrons
GCCCCATTATAGAAGGCCACCAGATTGGTCAGGCAGGATTTCCCCTCAGTGAAGCCATGCTGGCTGTCACCAAGCACTTTGTTGTTCTTCATGTGCCTCAGCATGCCTTCCAGGAGAATCAGCTCCAAGGTGTTGCCAGGCACAGAGGTGATGCTGACTGCTCTGTAGTTCCCCGCTCATCCATTTTCCCCTTCTTGAAAATGGGGGTTATATTTTTTATAGCCAGTCCAAGAAAGATATTTCAAGTGAAATTTCATGAAAAAGTAGTAGTTGGTACAGGCATCTCAAATGACACTGTCCTGGGTAGGGGCTGAATTTTCCAATTGACCATGATGAAAAGTAGCAAATACTCTCATCTCTTCCAAGGTTGTCAAGTATATTGTGGTCTTAAACTTTGAATAACCCAAGTATGCTGACAGCTGGCAGATTGTACCATGATTAACCAGTGATCTCCAGACTGTGTTTTGCAAGAGGAAAACTTACAGTACCAGAGCTCTCTGTGATGACGTTGCTGGAGGTGGTGTTTTTAAGTCAAAGGTTGATGATAAGTGTCCCTCATCATCTGTGGCGGAGAAAATTTGATGATATAATCTGTTATTCCTAAATATTTGGATGTCATTGCCAGAAATAACCTCCAAGTTGAGGAGCTGTTCTTGAAAGTGAATGAGAAACTGCTTGTTGCTTTATCAACCCAGCTTGGTTACCAGAAGTTAGGAAGTGTGTAAATATTCTGACCGTTGTTGGTTTTTCACTTTTTCATTTTAGCTGGATGCTGAGAAGGCAAAATTAAAGCTGGAAAGATGGGCTTCCCGAGATGCTGGCAGTGGTGGTGGAAGAAGTGAAGAGTTGGAGTCAAGTGGGGATTGTGATGATGAGGATGGCTGTCAAGGATCCGGTGACAGGATTCACACAGCAGGTAAATACAGTTTCTATAGGCACATACAGAGCTTAGAAATTCATAAATGTCAAAATTAGGACCAAGCTAAGACTTGCACTGCTTAAATTACTGTCAAATTCCTACTAAACTGAAAGGATTTGAATCTTAATCTGAGGAGCTGCAGTAAAAATAGAGTGATACAGACAGTAACCTAATATAATTTAACACTTGGCATGCAGATAAAATTTATCATAGAGTCATCACAGATTGGTTTGGTTTGTAAGGGACCCTAAAGCTCATGCAGTTCCAACCCCTGCCATGGGCAGGGACACCTTCCACTAGAGCAGGTTGCTTCAAGCCCCATCCAACCTGGCCTTGAACACTGCCAGGGATGGGGCAGCCACAGCTTCTCTGGGCACCCTGTGCCAGGGCCTCAGCACCCTCACAGGGAAGAATTTCTTCCTAATGTCTAATCTCAGTCTCCTCTCTGTCAAGCTTTAACAAGCCATTCCCTCTTGTCCTGTCACTACAGGCCCTTGTCAAAAGTCCCTCTTCATCTTTCTTATAGGCCCCCTTTAGGCACTGGAAGCTGCTCTAAGGTCTCCCTGGAGCCTTCTTCAGGCTAGACAAGCCCAGCTCTCTCAGCCTGTCTCCAGAGCAGAGCTGCTCCAACCCTCGGAGCATTGACATGGCCTACTCTGGATTCCAATAGCTCCACATCCCTCTTGTGTTGGGGGCCCCAGAGGTGGACATACTACTCCAGATGGGGTCTCACAAGAGCAGATTAGAGGGGAAGACTCCCCTCTCTTAACCTGCTGCTCACTCTCTGGGGTGCAGCCCAGGACAAGGGTGTTTTCTGGGCAGCAAGCGTTCACTGCTGGGTTGAGGGGAGCTTCTCATCAACCAACACCACCAAGTTTTTCCCTTTTTAAGCATGGGTGTTATGTTTCCCCTTTTCCACTCAGTAGGAATGTCACTTGACTGCCACACCTTCTCAAATTTAGAGTGATTAATATCTCCAGTGAAGTCTACATCACCTTCCTAGGTAAGGTAGGCTTTTCAAATAAATGGAAAATTAATGTCCTTATAGACTGTGCTAAGTGTTAACAAAAATATGTGGGTTTTGCATAATGATCCTGAAGGACGATCAAGAGTTGTCTGAAAGTATATATTGTTGAAAAAGCAAGTATAAGGGTTTTTATAGTGGTAAGTCGCTGCTTAAATAAAATTCCTTGATAGCCTCCAATATGATTCTGCAATATTTATTAGTGAAATTACTTGGATAATATGTCATTAAATGTACAGTCAGCATCAGAATTAACTTCCACCAACATACTGGCAATATAATGTGTCGGTAAGTTTTAATTACAGTAACTCAGTAAGAATTAAGATGTTTCTAAATACTTTTTATTATTGGCTTATCATATTTAGAAGTTCTGATTCATTTCAGCTCCTCAAAATGTAACTGCTTTAATTGCCAGAGTGTGTGCAAATATAATGTGGTTTGGATGCAATTTGGTGCCATTACATGAAATACAGATATAATAGTGTGGGAAAATAATTCTTTAAGATAGCTGGAACTCAGGTAAGTTTGAATCTGCTGCTTTAGTCTCCTGACATAAACAAGTGCCTCTTCCTTGTCCTTTTGCCACTAAGTGGAGAGTGGGAAAAGGAATCCCATATACAAGTGAGACTTGCAAACATGCTATGATTTGTTTAGAGTCAAGACTTACGTTCACAAGTGTAACAAATTCAGGGAAACCAAGCTTCAACATGTACTTTGAAATCTGTGCAAAGTATTAGATGAGGTTATAAATACCTGAAATGTAATCTGCATTGACAAGCTGTGTGATTGCAATACATGAGGTATTATCACGCAGTGACAGTGTTTTTAAGAATCATTATGGAATTACAACTAACAGATCAAGTAAAGACATTTACCATTCACTTACAATGGTTTTGAACAGAAGAACTTTGATGCAGTGTTATTTTAAAACTACTTGCTTAACTTCTTTATTGTTTATTGTGTTATATACATAAGCAATGAAAAGACTGCTAGATGTTTTGGGCCCTGGGGATTTGCTTTCCTCTCTATATGGAATAATACAAACAAAAGCCAGGTGCTAACTACTATTCAATGGACAATTGAACTGTTAATACCCTGGGTTTGGAGGATGTGTACAGATGCTTATGTGGACAATGGAAGATTTCAGGTGTTTAAATAAAACTTGAGTATTTCCAAGGCTTGATATATAGCTGGCTTTAATAACAGAATAACAGAGTCAGAGAATCATGGGATGGTTGGTGTTGGAAAGGACCTTAAGATCATGTACTTCCAATCCCCCTGCCATGGGCATGGATGCCTCACACTAGACCATGTCACCCAAGGCTCTGTCCAGCTTGGGCTTGAACACTGCCAGGGATGGAGCATTTACCACTTCTTGGGGCAACCTATTCCAACAACTTATTGTCTCCTTTTTGCCCTTTTTTTTTGCAATCTAATTAATTATGTTGTATGCTGATACCATCCTGGATTTGAAAGAGTTGTATTTACATAGCTGGCTGTTTCAGAGTTTACTGGGGTTTATATCCAATTAAAAAGGTAGTTACAGTAAATTCTAGAAAATGGAATTGATTCATAACAGCAAGAAGGACTATTTTCATCGTGTGACAATAGTGATGCTTTTCATAATTAGCTTTAAAATATTGCAGTGTATACAAGCCACTAGCAGTAAATCTGGTTTGCATATCTGGATATAATTAGGAGATAAAATGCCGTAATCTCATTATAGAGCTTCTTTGCTTTAATAGAATGGTAAAGAAATAAGCAAACATTGGATTAATTGAATTTCCTCTTGGTGCATGTCTGTAAGATGGTGTTTCCAATAGTACAGCCTCTGATTTTGTTATATTTCCTAAACTTAAAACCTGTCAAGCAGATCTAACCATGGCATCGGAGAAGTGGAACATGACAATATTTACTATTCCTTTCTTGCTTGAAGTCCACAGAGAATTGAGACGTGAATTGAAGCTAAAGCTAAATCCCAAGTAAAACCCTGATTCGAAGCTCAGGAAAGTCAGTGGGAATATTCTTACTGACTACAGCAGGTAGGGATGAGACACAAATGATAGCTCTAAAATGCCACTGATCTCATCGGTGCATGTTGTAGCACGGAATCATACAGTAGAACAAAAGGAATAAAAGAGGAATAAAAGCTTTTCAAAACATAGACTTGTTGGCAGAGCCATCATGCTTTTAACAACAGATCCATGGAAAAGAGAAAAGAGGGGAAAGGAATTCAAGCCACTAAAATGCTGAATTTAGAAAGTAGTAAAAATGTACTACATCTGTCCTTTGTATGAAACCTCTGTGAAAATTATATTTACAATTTACATGTTGAGAGCATTGCAAAAGACTTCGATTGCTTTTAAGTAGTTTCTGAAAACCTCCCAAGTGCTCATTCCTTTTCACCTGCCAGGAAAAAAGATTACCGTTTCACTAGCAGTAAATTGCAGGGAGTTTCATCAGTCTCTAGCTAAACATCTTCAACACATTTCTGTTCATAACGGTTAAAGGATCTCCACAGACAGGGTACATTGCCATCTTCCCGGTTTGCTTTTCCAAATTGCTGGCTCCTTGCTTTTAGATTACAGCGTGTACCTGGTAGGTAAACACAGAGGTGATTCTGTACTTGTGTATTCCAGCCAGATATCCTTTTCCCCAATTTTTTGGGGGTTGGGGATCGCTGGCCGTGTGTTCCAGCACATTTTACAATGGATAGTAAAATCCCATTCTTTTGCTGATCACCTTCTGGCCTTTGAGAAGCATTTCTGCTTATCAGTTAATCATTTATTTTATGTCTTCAATTAAAATATGTGGCTGTTATTTGCTGTTGAGGTTTTTTTGTTTCCCTTTGTTACAAATAAGTTCTTGCTTGCCAAATTCATTGTTATCTAAAAAGGTCACTGCATACGCCTTTATCATAATGGGCTTAATTTTCTATTCTGTTTCATGTGTTTATCCATATTATTTCATACAAACAAGATAAACAAATTCTCAGAAACCCAGCATTCTCTTAGGAAAGTATGGAAGGTAAAAGATGTTTTAAAATGTCATAGTCTCACAGGCTTTCCCAGTTACCACAAGTATCTCTTCTTGGGGCAAGCTGTGGAAACAACACTGTTTCTCAAGCAGACCCATGTGTTCTTCATTGGCAAGTACCAACTTTATACTGACAACATCTGTTAATCATCTTGGAACAAAGCTTTGCTGGGGAGATTTAAGAAGAGGAAAGCAAACCATATAAATCCTGAGCATGAATAGGGAAGTTGCTCTGCAAGTTGCACTGCTTCACTCCTGCAGGTTTCTAGGCAGAAGGGCAAAGCAGCATCTCCGTCTGAACCTTGCTTAGCATTGTTTGTTCATCTAAGCATATTCTTACATGAGCTTTGATCACATGTGTTCACCAAGGTAAATGCTTATTCTTAAACCCTTCCAAGACTGGAAAGGGGGGTGGGGGTGGTGGGAAGAGCAGGAATTCCTTAGTGCCCTGCAGGATTGAGCCACAAGAATATTTATGAGGAGAGGGATTAGCATCCTGCTGTTCATGGAACGACAGAAGATTCACATTATGTCCTGCCTCTCTGCGGTGCAGAGAGAAGGAAAAATGTTTCAGTCCGTTCAGTGGGAAGAAATTTAGTGTAAGGGATTTCCCATTCCCAGCTGTGCTGCACAGCTGTATGCTGTGATGAGGTCATCCCAGCAACAACAACCCACATTAGATCTTTATTCAGGGAAATCATCAGGTGATTAGCCATGAAACAACGTTTAGAGGAAACATTTTGACCACAGGGACCGGGGGTTAGTGCAAGCCCGAGGTCAGCTCTGTGGAGCTCTAGGCTTTGTGGAAGTTGTGGAATATGTTAGAGAAAGCTTGTGTGGACAGCTCCAGTTGGCATGGGTCCACATGCCAATCTGTCTGAGGATGGGAAGGACACAGGTGTTCTGGGCTTGCTCACTAGCCTGTATCACTATACTTTAGATGAGGCTGTATGTATTTCATAGCCGGTGTAAGACAGAAATTAATCCAAGCTTCTTTCTGCAGGAGCCTGATACAGTGTCATGCAACGTCATAAGGAATATAGCTAGCCCTGGACTACAGCTGTCCTCTCTCTGGCAAGGCAGATAAACAGTACAGGTTAAGGAAAACATCTATTTTAGCCTACCCTTTGGTTAGTTTGGGTCAGGTGTTCTGTCTCAGCTCCCTCTCGGTTCTTTGTGGCCCTCCTCACTGGCGAGCATGACAACCTGGAAAGTCCTTGATCAGGGTAAGTGCTACAGAGCAACAGCTAAGACATGGGTGTATTATCAGCATTGATCTCCCCTCTGTAGGTATAACGTATACGTTGGTCAAAAACTTCAACCCTTAGATGGGGCAGGTATAGCCCCACTCCTGACATGCCTTGAAACTTTGATCATTGGGAAATAAAGAGGTGGATTTTACCTTTCCACTGAGTGGCTGCTTGCTCCACACACACATAGGCTTCCACTTTGTCCCCATCCCAAAAGCAACGGGTGTCCATCAAATAACATGAAGTGCCTAACCAGTGCTGACTCTTAGATAAAGCAGATTTGAACCAATACTTTAAAATCCTATCAGTCTGTGCAGGCATTCAGTAAACATACACATCCTGTGTCATCCCAGTGAGACTTGGAACATGACTGTGTGTCAAATGTGCTGTATTACTGTGATTATTGCCAAACGCTTATCAAATCCCAATAACAGTTTTCTTCTGTACTTCTTCCCAATTCTTTCATGAAGTTCCCTCCCTTTAATAAGAACTTTCTGAATTCAGACATCTCCCTCTGTTCAGTATCTTGCTTCTTGTCACATTTCAGTACCTAAGTAGCAACCTGCAACAAATTTACTTCGTTAGCGCTTTCAGATGACAGATTCCAACCTTTGGCTTTCTTTTTGGCTGTTTAGACACTGGACAGCTTCAGTGCATCTTTCTGCTGTAGCCAGACTATCAGAAGAGATTATCCTGGTTGTATGTTTCTTCTTCAGGGCATATGAGAAGGATGCTTCGTTGCCCCACAATGCCTTTGTAAGTGCAGACAAGTAAAATGTCTGTCTAATCTGTATCTGCTCTCACAGCTTTGGAAAGTTAATGTATTTTTCTCACTGCTCATGAATGTTTTCATTATCATTTTTTTCTTTTTGAATATCAATACTCTGATTCTTTTATCCTTTATTATGTTGTCATTCTCCCAGTTTGTCTGCCTTTTCTAGACAACAATATTACTATATAAGCTGTCATTTTAATCATACTTCATTTCCATTCACCATGCTACAGGATGCACTTACATTTATATTTATCCAAAAATGTAATTGTGCAGCTGCTGATTTTGTAATTATTAGTACAAAACATCAATATTCTGAGTTCATAATATCTGCTGGCGCTCAGCCATTCTCATCAGCTCCTCATCACCACATGTCTTCACTTTCCTCACAGATGATCCTAGCTCACAGAAATACTGCATTTTCAGTGTCTTCCATCTTCCTGCCTGGAGAACCGTATCCATCATGCCTCATCCCCATCCCACTGCCTTGCAGAGCCATTTTTCTACACCCTTACTTGCACAAGACATTTTACCTCAAGCTCTTTTTATAGAAAGCCTATAAATTCCTTCATCACCCTCAGTGTAAATGCCTCATTCTATCCACAATACAGCACAGTTACAACTTAAGCCTTTACCTAAGGTTGACTTCAAGAAAACACAATGGTTTCAAAACTTTATATTTGTCGTTTGGTGTGGTAGGTAAAGAGGAGCCTCTGTCAAGAGGAGCATGAGCAAACCCTGCAGGAGGGACTTCAGCATGTGTAGAGAGGGAGAATAGGGTGGTGGTTCCACAGCCTGGCTTCACATTCTGGCTTTGGCTTCTGATGTAGAGATACAGTTTTGGAAGAGGCTTGGGGGCAAAGAAAACCAGAGAAACCTAAATAATCAGGGTAAAAAGTACATATTTTGATTAATGCTAACTGAATTGGTAGGATCTGATCCTGAGATGAATTACATGGAACTCCTGGTGGTGTCACACTTCCATCTCATGGGTAGGAGTTTATCTGTTTGACAGGGACATTTCCTGCAGCTTCTGTTCTGTGCAAATGGGATCAGAAAACAGCTGTGAGGGGGGCTTTTGAGAAGGGGACGGGAAGAGAGAGCATTATAGAGAGATGGAAAAAGGAAGGAATAAGGAAAGAAAGAAGGGCAGAAAATGAGAGAGAAATAGGGAGAGAGAGAGAAGAAGGAGAGAAAGGAAGAAGGAAGGAAAGAAAGACGGGAAGAAGAGAGAAAGACAAGAGGAGAAAGAAAGAAGGGAGGAGTGAAAGAATGAAAGGGAGAGAGGAAGAAAGGGAGAGGGAGACAGAAAGCAAGAAAGAGGTTTTCCCACCTTTCTATCCCTGATTAAGTCTATTTTATAATCTACCAACACAGGGATAAAGTATTACATGTCATTTTAGTGTCCTTCATTACCCAGTATAATTTAAACTGAAATGCGTATGAGAAGAAGAATGTAATCATTCCTAATCCTTCCTCCATTGCAGCATTTACATGGCAGTTTGAGATGTAAAGGAAAGGGATTTCAGTTCCTTCAGATGTTCATGCCTAGACCTGAGGTGAGAGCATTCCCAGTACCACCAGCTCGGATCCGTGCAAGACAGGAGGTTTTGCCAAGTGGTATAAATGACTTTCTGCATGACCAGATAAACACATTCCCTGCAGGAGTTTCTCCTAATGCTAATGAGAACACCAGCCAGAGTAACAGCCTGAATGCCAGCTCTGTGTCTCTCTGAACAACTATGGTACTATCTGTTAACTTCAAAGAGGTAAAAAAGTAATTGGGGAAGTGCAATTTTACCATTTCACCAGAGAAATGTAAATTACAGCACATCTTTGATCATTTTAGCATCGTTTAGACCAAATTAAAACGTAAAAGCATTGTAGTTGATTAGGGTATAAAGCCTTCCAATGTACTGTTCCATAATGAGAAATTAAACGTTAGAGGGATAAAGACATTTGGGGCTTAACTGTTTGCAATAGTTCAGTATAAGCAGTCAGCATTGTAGATCACAGAAGGGTAACGTGCTTTTACCAGCTTCCTATTGAAAACATTACCAGCAATCTGTGTCCTTTGAATGCACTTATTTCAGCAGAACCAGTTCTACTAACTTTGTAAGCAATATTTTATCTAGTTAAGTTCCACAGGAGCAGCTCCATGTATACATATATTTCTGAGGCAAGGTTTGAAAACAGCCCTAAGCTGACAAGTCACTGATCTCATTTTCCAGTGAATTCCTGCTTGCCAGCATTTCCCATGTTTTATTAAAATGGACTTCTTTTAAACAAAGATGTCACAAAGCTGAGTGGTCCCAAATACAGACCACATAGTCAGACCACAAAGAGTGTGAATGAAAGGAGGCAGCTTTGGAATGTGATGGCTAAAACTACAAGAGAGGCCTCCAAGAAAAATTGCCTTACTAAATACATGAAGCAGAACATACTTCTTGCTCCAGGCCAAGAGCAGTCTGCAGGTAGATGCTTTGACCCCACACTCATAGTGCCTACTTCTGTGAAAGTCATGTGCAAGCATGAGGCTGGCACCAAGAGTTTAGAAACCAAGCTAAATGGAGAGCAAAACCGATCCTCCTCGTGAGCTGTGTGATTTAGATCATCCTGACAAGAAATTCACTTAAGAGCTGTAATATCTTGGTCATGCCAAGTAGTGATAGAATGAAATGTGAAGGCTAATGCAGTTTGCCCCCCAAATGCCATAAAGTCAAAATTAATTAAGAGGAGTTAATAGTGAAAGGTCCTTTAAATTACTTCAAAATAGATAACTCATATAACTTAATGGAAGCTCAGTTTAAAATGCTAATGCCATTGCACTCTAAGTTACTGAAACAATCCTGCAAGACTAAGGAAAACATTCACCTGTGAGTTATTATTCATGCCACACAAGGGAATACTTGCGTGGTCGCAGCTAAGTGACAGTGCTGGCACCTCTGTGTACCTCTCCTCCTCCTCTTGAGCCCTTGCCAGCTCACCAGTGAAAGCAGGAGAATGAGGAACTAAACCCTAGAATACCGGAATGGTTTGTGTTGGAAGGGACCTTAAAGCTCATTCAATTCCAACCCCTCTGCCATGGGCAGTGACATCCAAGTACGGAGAACTGTTGTGCCATTTAAACCTCATGTTGGTTTAAAGCATTTGCCATGCTCCTTTGTTTTAGGTTTTTAGTAATATCCAGAGCTCTAGCTGTGAGGGACAGCATGTTTGCTTGTGGGGATATATGGAAGACTCTGTTTATTGCAAAGGTAAATTATTCTAGATTAATTAAGGTAAGGCTATGAATTAATGCAACTGGAAAGGCTTTAAGAAACCCTCTGTCATCTTTCATTGCATACAAGTGAAAGGCAGGTAGCACAGCTGTTTGGCAGTGGAAATTAAACCAAAGTCACTGCCAAATGAATATTGTTTCTGTTTCTCCCTGCTGCCACCTTCCCTTGTTTTGGGATTCATGAGGAAAGCCTAAGCGGCTGCTGTTCTTTTAAAGGAAGAAAAAAATTGCTTTGGTTTGTTTTCCCTCCCTGCCTCTCTTGAACCAATGTTTCTTGGAGTGTCTTGTCTTTACTTTTAGGGAGAAAATGCCTTGAGTACACCAGGTATACAATTTGAGGTTTTCTATTTCATGATTGTCCATTTTAAGGTATAATGATACTCCTTAAGAGAGTGCTGTTGTGCCTGAAGCCAACAGATATGTCATCAGAATGTCTCAGCTGAGAGATTTAGGATCAAAACAATACCCTGAAAGAAAGCACAGTTTAGTTTTGTAGCAGCAGAGAGTGCAGTACAAATGGTCTTTACTCTGTACTCAGTTCACTACAAGAAGAACACAACTTCAGGCTGAAGGATGTGACATATCAACAGGATCATGAATTTGTAGGGCTAGATCTGTCTGTCTTGAGATCAATGTACTTATAAGAACTGGAACCAGCTGATGATCATGCACGCAGTTCAAAACCTTCCTTGAAAAGGACTCAGAGATGAGGCGCATTATTCCTCAGCAGGTGACTTTGCATCTGATTTATCCCACTCTGTCTCCTGTCTACTGGATATTAGGAGTGTTTATTTCTGTCCTTTAATCCTGAACGCTGTTAAGTTTCCCTTAAATGTAACACTTGCCAGGGTGGACAGGAGAGTTAACGCCTTTTAGAGGCGTTTTCGGTGTTGTGCTAACTCAGGGAGGCTATAATGCCATCTGCTAGACCCGAACCCAGGAACTGGATGTAACATGCAGAGCAGTGAAGTTAGAAATTCATTTGTATGGCATGTGTGGAGTGTGAATATGCAGAGTGAAGTCTCTACATTATGGATTTCTAAGGGTCTTTGTCATAGTTCTCTGTGATGATATATTCTGGTGAGCAAACAACTACTTTTGACTAAGGAGGTAGTATGATTTCTGGCACTGTGCAGATCATAAACTCTCATCTGAAGTCCAGGTGAAGCATGAATGTTAAGCAGTGACAACCCAGGTAGCATATGAGGGTAATAACTGCTCCCTCAGACTTTATTCCACTTAGTTGTAAAAATCATTAAACATTATCAAAATCACAATCTTGGCCCATTTCCCGTTGAATCATTGTGCGCAGTCAGCAGTTAATTCATAAAGATAAGCAGTACTAGATCAGTATGGGCAATGAAAACCCCTTTGAAACACTAGAAATTAGGTTGAAATCAGCTGATGAAGGGGATGAAAATCCACACGGCGCATGCCCAAGGCTTAGCCATTATTTGCACAAAGAACCTCAAAAACTCTCAGCTTTCAAAACTGTTTGCTGTTCATCTCAAATTAAACAGATTAAAGTCAACTTGCCATTGCAGTATTGAAACTGCCAAGTAATAAATCATCATCTGATATTTATAGCCCAAAATTAAGACTGGTGACTCAGACGCACTGTTGAAGTAGTGAAGTCCTAATAATCCAATCTGGAGCAGCGGGGAAAGGAACAGCTTTCTGATGTGAAGTCAGACAAGTAATTTCCTATTTAAAATTTGATTAGATAAAATCTTTTGAACATGTGCTTATAAAGCAACAGCCTGTTTAAATATGTATCCTACTGCGGCACGGGCAGTATGCTGTACAGCTACAGCCAGCACAAAGAACATTTGCTGGGGGAGGCATTTGGTAGATACGCAATTGAAAGAGCATTAATTTGAGGGAATATTTTTGTAGGTTTTTATAAAAAAGGAAAAAAGAAAGATTCAAGCAGGAATATTTTGCCCCTGAAAGAAAAAACCTCTGGTTCTTTAACTAGAAGTTACACTCTCAAGCTAATAAGCTTGATATCTTCATCCAGAAAGTTCTTCTTGGTTTAAAGGTACTATATTATAGAACTCTTAGGAAGAGGAATAAAGGACAGAAAAAAACCCAGGATGGGGGAGTTTGGCTTAATTCTGACCCAGTAATCATGGCTGGGGATTTTGCTTTTGACTTAATGAGATACCAGTTTTGAGCCAAGAAATGAAGGGGGTAGAAGCTGCTGCCCTCCTCTGTGCTGCGCGGGGTGGTATCCTGCAGTAGTGACTTGCCTCAGAGGATGCATCCAAACTGTCAGCTCAGGATGAACTGCAACAATGTGCCAAAACACAGAAAATGACATTGTTTCAGGTTAGAGAACAGTGACACTGTCTTTTTCTCATATCTGGGTTTATATATTTTACAGAGGTTGTGCCATCATTTCAAAACCAGCTATTGATAGTAAAGCGTGCTGTCAAAACTGGGATACAGTCCCATGTCAAGTTAAAATACAGAATCCTATTACAACAGTATAGAGCAATTGTAGCCAAGCTGGAACATTTCATCACTCACCATAAAAAGCACTGGCAGAACAGCCCTGGGAATTGAAATATTCATGTTATGTTCACACATTTAAAAAAATTACTACTTTTGAAAGTGACCAACTGCTCATGTTCACTGGAATTTAGTTTTCCTCCTTCTCTCTTCATGGACTTCTTCATTTTTTTGTTTAAGCTGTAGGGACTATCTATTTACTTTTCCTTTGAGTCTGTGATGTGAAGAGCATTCATGTGTGCCAGGCGGTCTGTTAAGTATCTGCTTCATTTGTGTTCATTCCACTGACCTTAGGTGGGGAAATTTTTCTGGAGGTTTCTTGCCTCTGAAGGTGGGTTTCCTGCTGCAGCTTTTCTCCCAGGTACAAAAGCTCTTTCCATTTGGTTCTCCTAGCAGAACCTGTTTGTTTAGGTGAAGGCAGGAATCATAGAATCACAGATTGGTTTGGGTTGGAAGGGACATTAAAGCTCATCTAGTTCCAGTTTCAACCCCCCTGCCATGGGCAGGGACCCCTTCCACTGGACCAGGCTGCTCCAAGCCCCGTCCAACCTGGCCTTGAGCACTGCCAGGGATGGGACAGCCACAGCTTCTCTGGGCACCCTGTGCCAGCGCCTCAGCACCCTCACAGGGAAGAATTTTGGGGTGAGGGTGATGGAGGGAGGACAGGGACAGGGTGAAAGGGATGGGGGAATGGGAGGAAGGGGTGGGATGACGGAGAGGGTCAGAAAGGGGTGGTGCCGGAGCGATGGGGATGGGAAGGGCAGCGCTACCTCCCGAAGGTCCCAAGCCAGCCCCCCGGAGGTGACCGCCGGCCTCTCCCGGACGGCGCCGCAAGAGGGCGCTGCAGGAGCCGCCGTTCGCAAACCCGAACCACTCCGCTCGGGAGCGCCGGGGGGGTGCGGGCAAATCCAACCCGCGGCTGACCCCGGGAGACCCTGCGGCCCCATGGCCATGCTCAGCATCGCTCCGTGAGTACCTGGTGATGATGCCCATGTCCTGGCTGCATTGCACTCAGACCCATAACTCAGCACCTCAGATATGCAGGACCTCACCCACACCCTCCTGGGAGGGCTTTCACTTTTGGTTCCAGCTTTCACTTTAGTTCGCTTTCAGCCCTCCCTGTGTTGCAATGGACACGCAGATCTTCCACTTCAGAAAATAGACAAATTGGATATTTTGGTACTAGAATCGCTGTTTCGAATTTCAGGGAACATGGCTTAACTACTATTGGTAAGTCACCAGCCAGGCAGGTGCCACCAAAGGGGATGTTATTTGTTACTTGGGTCTCATGGCTGCCAAGGCTCCA
>JAOEHY010005005.1:0-16106 GCA_025447955.1 Psilopsiagon aurifrons
CTTCCCATGGCAGGGGGGTTGGAACTAGATGATCTTAAGGTCCTTTCCAACCCTAACTATTCTATGATTCTATGATATATGGTGCCACATAATTGAATTGTGATGGTTCCAGTGGAGGTGTTATGTTTTACCAAACTCATAATATCAGTTGAAAAGAGTTTTTTTTAAAGAAGATGAACACAATGCAGTGTGGAGAATAATACATCTTTTCACAATTTATTGAACTACATTTGCATAATTTAATTTTTTGAAGTCCCTAAATATTTATTGGCAAATGCTTGACATTATGACGTGACTGTACCCACTCTCACGTACCCTAATGAGAATTAAATAAATTAAAGAAATTATAAATCAGGGCAGTAGCGCAAGAAAAATGAGAAGAATCCTATATAAATAGCCAGGAAAGTATGATACAAGGAACAAAATCAGACACCTTTAAAATTTAAGCTGACATGCTGTTCTCAGCCCACCCTACTGTGTATAGGGACTGTTGAACAGTGTGTGTTTTGTGATTGTTTTTTCAAAGTGAATCTCATTCCCAGGAAAGGCTTTGGGCTGACAGCACTAGCATGCAAAAGTTGTGTTCTGTTTTTGAATGCTCCACACATGAACTGTAGCAAAAATTAAGAAATACATGAACTGTGGAGTATCCTTATCTTCCAGGGAACTGGGTGGAGGGAAAGGCATTTAGCATCTCACATGCTGAACTTTCACTTTTTCTCTTTTTCATTAACTTTCAGGTTTCCTTGCTTGCCTTACCCATAGCTGTTTGGTTTGTGGGAATTCCTGGGCTTCACAGCTCCATCATAGGAACTGGAAGGGTATTCCTTTTACCACTAAATCTCCCCAATAAAACACACTTTGTTTGGGTGAAGATTTCTGCCTAGAAAACATGTAATTGTTGCAGACCTAAGAAGAACCACAAACTAGGTACACTACTCTCTTCCATACAAAATTTCAAGTGAGTGCCCTGGAAATGCATTTATTCCTTTGTGTTTCCTAGTCCAAAAAGAGACAGTTCTTTAAAACAAAGGAGCAGAAGATTCAGCTAATCTCCCTCTAAATGAGGTTCCTGGCTTTGTTCCAAGCACAAGGAGGTTTTTGCACTGCTCTCTTTACAAGACCAGCATCCACTACTGAGTGTATTCTGATCAAAATGAATACTCAACCCTTTACTTGTTTGCATGTGTGAAGGAGTTCAAGAAGCAAAAATCTATTTTTATAGTGAGGAAAATGAAAAGCATGAAAACCAGTCCAAAATCAGAATGTAGACTTTCTCTTTTGAAATACAACAGGAAAAAAAAAAGCAACCACCAAATTACTGTAAACTTAACTGCACATGCAGATGCTTACTTGAGATATGAAGGCAGTATTTTCTGGTGGCTGAATTTAGGGATTCTTTCGAAAAATCCATCATTTTCTGCAGTAGACATGAACACAGTGGTGCAGAAGTGTTGAATTGCATTTTGCAGCTGGAACAAGTGAACAAGAAGATTCTCTGTAATTGTTGTGCATACATTAATGCAGTGGAAAGAGACCCCTTTGGCAGTGTCTCCATGGCGCTGAAATAATTCTTCTGTACTTTTTTTTCTTATTATAGATAGGAGCAGCTATCTTCTTGTCTGCTCCACTCCATTTTATTAATACAAGTCTTGGCAGTCAAGCTGTATATGAAGTGGATGCATCAGTTTGAGTTACAAGCATCATTTAAAGTACTCAGCTGCACATTTTACGTATTGTTAAACTGTAATTATACATCTGTATCATGCTTCTTGTCCAGAAATTCCTGGGAACCTAAAATTGCTGGCTCTTTGATGTGGCCACAGGCTGTTGAAATTCAGATGAGCTTATTGCTCAGCTGGAATTGTAGTAAGTCTGTATCACAGTCTGTGATGTCTGGATTGGAGGCAGGAGACAACTCTTCGAAGTAAATATGTGTTTGCATATATTGGTATTACTGAATGATAACTAATCATCTGAAAGTCAAAGGAAGCCTCTTTAAGGGAGCGATGCCTCACCAGGAGAATAGAAACAAGTCTGGGACACATCTTTACAAGTAATGAATTCTTATTTCTTTCAACCTAGCAAATGCCCTCTTTTTAAAGGTTAATTCTTAAATAGTCATTTGGGAACAGATGTCTCTTTCACTCTGATGTCTCTGAGTCAAGCAGACTGCTTAGAAACTTCAGTTTGCCTCTTTCATTACCCAATGACCATTTCAGATTAAAACTGCTTGCAAAGATGATTTCAGATGCCTGATCTCCTGCATATTTTGTAATTGCTGAATAAAAGAATGAGCTGAAGTAACTGAACAACATCAAACTTATACCCAAGCAAATTGCAACCGTGTTTCCTGAATTCCTCACTGTTGTCTGGGGTAGTAAGGCAAAATATGTTTGTTTTTTTTTTTTTAGGTGGCACAAAGATTCTGATGAAACAACTGCCATTTTATCTTATTTAGGGTGATCTGGCTGAAGGCTGAGTGGCAACTAAAGTATGTCTGTGATGATCAGAAATGATGCTGTCCTTGTTCTGTGGTCCTCGTGGACCTAGATAATCACGCCCAGCTCCCACCACTAGCTCTGAAATTCTCACAAAGATAAAAGAGATTAAAATTTTTTTGACACTGTTCATTCATCTGTATGAGCACGGAATGAGAAACTTCTACAGGAAAATCCTTCAGAGACGTATGATAAACTAATACTATTTAGATGAATGCAAGCACTGGCTGGAATATACACGACAGTGGGTAAATTGCTTCAAATGAGCCTTATTGATTCCACTCTGTGTTGATGGGGCATATCTGAAGAAGGAAGTTTCATTTAAACACTTGGACACTGCAGTAATTAAATGAACTCTGGGACAGTTTATGTAACAGACTGGCTAGGATTCTTTAGGAGTTGGTGACTATCTCCCTTAAACATGAAGCATATTAATAGTCAAAAAGCTAATTAATTCTAATGAAATGGAAAAATACTGCAGTCCAGATAATGTAGCAGTAGGTTACTGTTCTGATGGACAGGGACACAGCTCAGCAGAAGTAATGCTTTTTAGTCTTAGAAGAGGACAGATCAATTTTTTATACCTTATGAAGAAGGGATGATTCTTGTGCATGCTGCTGAGAGGTGCGGACATTTACATCTTTGAGTTAATCACCCCCAGAACAATATAACTACTACAGGTATGCCTAGCTGTTATTTTCCTTGCTATATAAAGAAGAAATTATTTTATAAAAGAGGAAATACAAGAGAGATTTGGTTTCTGTTTCTGTACCTTTGTGGTATTTCTATAGACTTCTACTGCTTGGATTGTATTTAAGAAAGAGCAGAAAGGGAAAGTCTTTCTCCCCTGGGCAAGGGAAGCTGAAAGTGGGAGCACATGGGTCTCCCAGGCTGAGCAAGTCCTGTTTGGTTGGGCAGGCCAGCGAAAGGTTGTGATTCAGTAGATGGCAGTCTTCTCTCAGAGTATGCTTAGTCCCTGCTTGGATTGAGCAGGAGTGGAGATGGGAAAGGGACATAAGATTCCAGGCCCCCCCATATTGCAAACCCCATTTGCAAATCATTTGTAGGCTGTTTGGTAAGGCACCTCTGGGAGTTAGCAGGTCACACACTGAGTGCTCCATAAGCATTGTTTAGAGGTGCTGGTTACAAAACCCTTTACTAGTATTCTTCACCAGAACTCCCCATTTCCTTTATTTGACTGTAAGAGTAGAATTGTGTCTGAGCACCCAGAAGAGCAGAGGAATGTAGTGCATGTAACTGAACCAGCTCTGGTAGCACTGTCTCCCATTTTTTTCTCAGCCAATGCCTGGTATCTCTTACAGTCAGGTTTCTGGTTAGACAAAAAATGACATAGTGACAGTGTTGATGAATGGCCTGGACAACTTTTTTCTGACCATCACCAAGGAATAGCATTACAAAAGTATTACTGAATGAGTGACATTTAGGATGACACATTATGGTTTGCATAAAGATGACTCCTAACATAAAAATCAATGTCTGGAATTTATTATTTCATTTAACTTAACTCTTGATTTTTAATTGAGTCAGGAAATGTAGCACTCCCAGTGGATACTTGAAAAGGAAAAGGCAGCTATGTCCTATATTGCAAGCATGTAAATAGTGAATCTTCCCATGCCAAGATTCAGGTCTATTTGCAGAGAGATTCCTGCTGTTCTTACTGCCCCTACTTTCTGTATAGTAATAAGATCTTCGTGATTTAAGAACACTTCAATAACTTTCTATAAAATTCTTTTCTTGTGGTCCCTCCTGATCTCACTTCGCTGCTCAGCCCATGCTGTACTTGAGAGCTCACCCAAGCCTGTCTTCAGCTGAGACAAAGAAGAAGAAGAACCCTATGGCCTCTGCTTACATTTGGAGATGTGCTGTTTCACACATTTAATCAAGAAGGGATAACACAAAAATGGAAGTGAGAATGGTCATTCTGCAGGAAATTCAGATTATCGGCTAGCATCAAACCAAAATGAACATCTGACTGTGATCCTGCTCGTGAAAAAAATTCGGAATAATAGTCTAGAGAATAGAAAAATAACAAGATGTGAATGTTTTGTGTTTGGTTGTCTTCTGACATATGGGTGTTTTGTTTCAGTAAGGACTAAACGCTTTGACTTAATGTAATTTGTCCAACTATACTATACATGTAATATTCAAGTGGAGGGGACTGACTGATGGTATTTTCTAAAATATTTTCAAAATATTACAGAAATAAACAGGTAAATTGTTGTTAGAAATAACTTTTGGACTCATAAGCAGGATGAAACTCATTAAAAAAAAAAAAAAAAGAAAACTCTTGTGAGGGTAGATTAGAGATAGCTCTGCCAGAGATCCTGCATTTAAGTTTATTGTACCTAAAAGAGAGAGGAATGGACAGTTAGTTGCTGACTTCAGGCAACTCTCAGCCTGTCAGTTCCGAGAGACTCTGCAATAAAACACAGTATCACTAGCAGTGAAGGAAAATGCTCTGGATTTCTCAAAATGAAATGTTTCAGCTATAATGAAAAGGAATGACTAGACTATTTTTGTAAATCCTACAGATGGAAACATTCCTGCAGAAGTGCTTTGATTTAAGTAGGACAAAATTTTCCATTGGGGATTTTTTAAACCAGTTTTGATCTTCCTCTCTGGGGCGTGCTTTGTTACACAACCATATTTTTCACCTGAAGTTCTTTCAACAGCCTGCTCCTTTGGAGTTTGCTAGAGAAGTGGTTTCTCAGTCCAGTGTATTTGGATTGCAGCTCTGCAGGACCTTTAGGTAGTCTAGCTTGCCTAACTCATACCAATGTGCAAATAGGATAGGTCCTCAGAACAGCACATACCTTGCTAGAGAGATGGAGGTCATGCTATTGAGTTTCAGGTCATCCACCCTGACTCTAATCTTTACAGAAAATCATTTGAGAAGCATGTATCATCTGAATCAGACCCTGCAAAGGCTACGGCGGTACTTGCAAAACATTGTTCATGTGCTGAAGACTTGAGCCAAGAAACTGCCTGTGTGGATCTAATTGCAGGTCAAATTGACGAACAACAGTACGTGCTCGACTCTTACCATTAATCTAGTTCTATATTGCCTGTAACCAGAAGCTATGTCTCTCTATCAGAGGTTTTTACAGGCTATGTCTCTACTAGTAAATAAAACAAGCAAGGCCAGATCTCCAGTTTTGAGACCAGTTGGTGTGGCATGTTGTGTGTCCAGACAGAAGAAATCCTGGGCACCTTCTCCCATGAAACAGGACTGCCATGCCCAGGCTGTCAGTGAAGAATGTTACCTGGCCTTAATACTCCTGATCTCTCCCTAGTCAATGCTTCGGACAGCAAAGCCAAAACCATTCTTTGGGACTCTGGTAACAGCTTAACAGAATGAAGAGTTGCAAAGCAGCACTTGGCCCATGTTGATCCTGTTTAGTTCACTACTGTAATGCAACTATATAGGAAGATGTACCCACTCTTCATATTTTCTCCTCTCTGTATTCTGCTAAGGCAAGGAAGGAATATACTGACTTTCCATGTCTCCCTGCCCTCACAGAGAAAGCAGTGAGAGGTGGTGTGGCTTGTTAAGGTTTGTGTAAAAATCTTGTAGAAAAGCTGGAATGCATGTACCCAGCTCTATGTTACACAGACCACTATTGTTTAAAAATGTGCACTGACAGTCAAAACTGTGTTTTATGCAAAGGTCTCTTTCACCCTTTCTGGCAATGGGTAAGGACTTCAAAGTATGTGCTCTTGAAAGTATTATAAATAATATTTATAATACCAAAAGAAATCTTAGAATATATGAGAAACAGACAATGAATTTTTAAACACTCTCCTTAAAAATTAGATAAGATACAAGGTTATTTTTACCTCCTGTTTGTTTGGAGTGGAAAATTTGTTTCAATTAGAGTGACAACTCCTCACCCCTAAAATGTTCTATAATTATCAGCAAAAAGTGCAGAATCAACAGAAAAATCTGTTTCATGAATTGCTCTTCAACATAAATCGTTCAGACAATACAGTTCTCCTTCCTGCTTGGGCAATTTTCCAGGCAGTGGTCCAGCTGAGATTTATTTTCTATTATTTAATTTTAGTTGAATGTGCTGCTACAGATACTGTGCACAAATATCAAGCACAGTAACTGGCTTAATTACATGTTTTTTTTAATGCGAAAGCATGACTTTACATATCTGCTTAATATAACCACAGTTCCTGTGTAATCTATCTCTCTTTCTCACTTTTGGGTTTTGACAGATGGGCTCTGTCAGACTGAACAGTCATGATCCATGCTGTTACCACCCTCAGCCCTCCTCTGCCCCGTGCTGCTGGGAGCTGCTACCCTGGAGCAGGGTGACAGAAGCCACTGTGATCTGCACCATCGCTGCAGCAGTCGGGTGGCTTTGCAGCTTTAAACGTTGATGAGCTGGGAGTGCAATCTCTGCCAAGCAGCAGGTACATTTGCCTCTGAAGCCTCTGCTACAGGAACATTGACTTTGGAGAGAAAAGGGGGGGTGGACAGATGGGGTGATAATGCCCTCAGACACACTTACTGGTCTGTCAGAGCCCCTGGCTCCTTCTCACAGCATCCCAGCACTGCCTCCACACAAGAGAATTTTCTGTTTCAGGAATATCAGCACAAATTTCCCTGCAGCAAACTGGAAGCCACTGCCCTGTAGCCTACCATGTGCACACCCAAACGTTCAAAAACCTGAGTTGGGCTCCCAAAGTCATGCTTGTTAAAGCATTTGAAAGCTGAAATCTACAGTTTTACTTTCCAATATTTAAACTTTACAAGCATAAAGGATAAAATATTTTTTTTTTTTGTGGGTTGGTTGGTTAGGTTTCTTTGTTATGATAAAGCTGAAACTTCACAGAAATTCCTCAGTTCCCAGGGGCATGGTGAAACCCATCTTCCAGGACTTTCAGAAGAGTTTGGGGTTGCCCATGGCAATGACAGAGCAGTGCACATCCAAGCTGTAGTCCCAGATCAGTGCTGCTGCTTGTTGTCTCTTGGATCTGCCTGGGGACAAGGAGAGGGTTTACTCTGCTCACTCCCTCACTAAAGGAAGCACCTGTAATTGCCCCCTGGAACAAAGGTAGGATCACTTCTTTCTTGTTGAAAGAAGAGACCAAAGAAAAGCTGCATGGGACTGTGTAAGCAGTACATTTTTACCAGGGAACTGTGCTGTCCTGGAATGCGGGAATTAGCCATGTTAGCCCAGTCCTGTGTAAGCAAAGTGACAGCCTCTGTCATCTCAATGGATGGACCTGCCCAGAAATTATGTTCTTTGGCATAGTCAGCATCTACTCTTCATGTATCAGACCCTACATAACCTGCTGCCTCTTCAAAGTGCAGCTCAGGGTGCTGTTTTTGATCATTTAAACCTCTCACTCTCTGTGCATTACCCAGTTCAGCTGGGAATTGTTTTCAGCAAGAGCCTTCTGCTCAGGAGCTGACCCTAATCTCAGCCACTGATAACGTCAGTGAAATTGAAGCTCTAGCCATAGTATCATGATCAAGAAATAATGATTTACAGACCATTTTGACAGATCTCTATAGGTCAAGATGTGCAAGAATATTTTAATGTGGCTTCAGCTGACAGATTTGCTGAATGTTAATGGCAAATCATATTTTCTCCTCAACAGGGATTCAGTTTCCTAACATATGTTGTACTTACCTGTGCAATAATTGTTAACAGACTAGCAATATATTTCTTTCATTCTATAGCATGTACCAAAGAGCTATTTATTTATAATACAATGATCATAAATTTGGTTTCCTTAGTAATTTCCCCTGTGTGAACGAACTCTAGTTTATGTTCGAATTCTTTTTCCTGTTAGATCGAATTATTTGTCTTCACAGAAGATGGGTGGACTTAAATGACGCAACAATATTTGTGATGAAAATGCAAAAAATGAGTGCTTTTGTGCTTATTTACAAGGCAGGTACTGGAGAACTGTGTATTCATTATGTTGTACTAAAATATAGGCTAAATAATCTGTTAGCTTTTATCCATAGAGATGGAATGGAGCTTGTATTAATTCTAAGACTTACAATTGTGTATCAGGAAGAAGGATGGAAGAAGAAATTCTCAAAAGAACCTGCCGAATAAAAGTTTCATCCTAAGTTTTCTCTTCTTCATAAGCCTTTTCTGCTCCAAAGTCTTGTGTCTCAGGAGATGTGCCTCAGATCACCTCATTATGTTGAACTGAGTAGTGTTCACATGAGCAAACCTGAGAGTAGGTCCAGCCCCTTGGGGTTTCAGTAGCTGGTGTCAGGTTGTTTGAGCAGAAAAATTGTCTGTTCTTACACATTTTATTCCTTCACATTCTCCATTCCTGTCCTGTAAGAGGATCTCTTGAAGTATAACAAATGTTAGGGGTTTTCAGACTATGAAACATGGAAAAAGGGAAGACAATTTTATTTCCTTGAATCCCTTTTAGGATTAAAATCTCTCCCTGCTTTTTCAGAGCAAGGAGAGGGAGAAAGCTTAGCTCACAAAGATGCAGGTTTATATGATCTTGCAGCATGTACAGCTAGGATCTGAATGTTTCGGCTTAAAATAGCAAATCCATGGTCATCATAACATGAAATGCTCCTTGTACTGCAGCCTGTTGGGAACCTTGTTGTGCTCTGATTCCCTTTGAAATGTGGTTGCTGAGAGTTGTGTGCCTTCTGTTTAACTCTCTCGTCTTTTTTTTTTTTTTTTTCTTAATATTGGAGAACAAATCTGAGGTAAATTACAATGTTGTAGTTGCTGCATCTGCTTCCTGGGTTGCAGTTTCAGGTTTTAGTTCATGGATGTATTAGGTTTCCTCACAAGGTGGTGCTGGGGGCTGGGGTGAGGGTTTTGCTCAGCTGTGCTATATGTCACACCTGAAAAGTCCATAATAATCACAAAAGGGAGTGTTGAAGAGGGGTTTGTAGGGTCAAAACTAAATCTTTGGGTTTTACCAAGCAATGAAGAAAGGGTGAAAGGTTCCGGGTGAGATGTGGATGTGTAAGTAGCCCATGGCAGCAGCAGTGGGTGTGCAGGACATGGTTAAGGTGGCTGGAGCCGAGGTTAGAAGAAAAAGATGCTCTTCCTTTTCATGCTGTTAGCAAAATGATGATGTTCAGTTGCTAAGAGTGTGACTGCCTAAGAAAAACAGCAAAGCAGCATTCTCTATTTTTCCACCTTCATTTTGATGCTTTTCTCTATGTTCATCCTCCAGTTGCTCATAGACTAAGTGACTGCAAGAAACCAAATAAACAAGCCCTAGCAGATCTAGTAATTTTGTTTCCTTGCTTGCAGCTTAAGCAGGCTAAAAATATACAAAGCAAAATACAGCACTGAACAGAGAAACATGATAACTTAGGAGAGGAAGAGAAAAAGTTTTCATGTAAAACAGCTCACTTTTGGATTGACACAGGAATTGATTGTTTTAATAACTGGGTAAGTAAAGGATGGTTAAAGGCAAATTATGTATTTTTTGATACATGTAATTTCTTCAACTCATATCTTGCAGGACTTTTGTTAGGATCTAAGTCCACTGGAAAGCCCAGGATTCACAGTGTAGTACTTCACCTCAAATTTGCAAAGCTATATAGATTGTCTTGCTCTAGTGCATTGTGGCAATGTAGTGGCAGTCATTTTGATAGCCACATAGCCCCTAGACTTTTCTAAAATGGTCTAAGTGGTCAACAGTTTATTAATGTTCCCATAAGCATGCCATTGCACTGCTTTTTTCTGTGCTGATTTTCTAAGTAGGGCACAGCAATTTTAGTTGCAACAGCTCTTGTAGCAAAGGCTGAATGAAGTATGTCACACCATGTGAGTTAATTTGGTCTAACGGCAGTTCATTCCCCAGACAAATAAGTAAAGGCACTGGTGTATAGGAAAAAGAATCTTGAGCTATGTTCCTTTAATGTTGTAATGTCATGACAGTGTGGTAGTGCTTTTAAAATGGGGGGGAATTAAAATTCATGAACTTAAGATTTGCATGACAAACTCAGCATGAGAATTATAGCTGTTGGTTATTGCACTTGCTTTAACAATATTAAGGCAACTTGTAGGATACTAGCTATTAGCAGATTTACTCAAGATAACTCAAGAGGGATGGACACGACAGCTTTTGTCTTATCTGCTTCCTATGTCCAGCAAGATCTTTGCTGTCTGCTTTAAATTTTCTCTGAAGAGTTCACTGTAGCATCAAATAATTATTGCTGAAGGACATTTAATGGCCCAATATATAGATATTGCAGCAGAATTATGTCCTTTAAGGAAGTAGTCTTTGCAAGAATAATTATCCATTTTTGCTGGAGCTTTAGCTGGTGGAAGTGCCGCTCCTTAGGGTGATATTTATTTAAGTATATTTTTGAAGCAATTTAAGTCAGACTTTTATTCTTCTCTAATGGATGTTGGAGGTTCTCCACCGCTGAATAAACAGATTTTCACAGTTCTGCCTATTGTATTCCTGAGCAGTGTTTCTCTTGAAAGGGTCTCCTTTCGATTCACCAGCTGTGGATTTACAATTTACCTTATGATGCTGAAGGTCTAAAGCCTTGGTTAACAGGCTGTTAATTACATTAATGGTGCTTAGGAAAAGATTATAATGAAACGTAGTTAATATTCCTTTACAGTGTGAAAATGTTATCTTAATGCAGAGGTATGGAGCAACTGCCATAGCGTCTCAGTGCATGAGATGATGACTGCTTGCTGTTGAAATCTTGCAAAAAGACAAAACAAGATTTCAAGATAGATACCTCATTTTATTGGAGACATGGTACAGGTCTTTCTTCAGCCTTTCCAGCCTCTGGGATGGTTATGTTGTATTCCCACTGTCACTGACAGGCTTTCAGAGCACAGCGGTATCCGCAGTATAAAAACTGGTGAAGAAATGAGAATGAAAATCCCCAAGGTAAAGTCATGTCATGATATGTTCCACTACAAGCCATAATATAAGCAGATATTTCTATGAGGATTAATGTGCTATTTAAGTAATATATTTGTAAAAGTAGATTGAATGAAACAAATTACAGAGGAATTAATAAGAGAGATGATATTATTACAGAGGAGAAAATCAGTAGCTATTTTTGCTTATGAAAACCATGAAACTGAGCTAGGCAAAAGGCTTGCTCAGTAGCAGTATTTCTTGACCTTTATTTTAATCTGGCATAAAGCTTTCTTCAGAAATCAAGGTATTGTGTATCAATGCATTGTAATTGCATCTATAGAAGGAGTGC
Organism: Psilopsiagon aurifrons; assembly: GCA_025447955.1. Lineage (NCBI taxonomy): Eukaryota > Metazoa > Chordata > Aves > Psittaciformes > Psittacidae > Psilopsiagon > Psilopsiagon aurifrons. The sequence continues at coordinate 11,716 of JAOEHY010005005.1, forward strand.
ATAAAGCAAGTTTTTCAAACAACATTAACATTGTTTTGTTTCCTAAGTTGTCCTTATAGCTTCTATGGCCTGTCTAATAAATCTCCCCTTCATCCCCATAACCCCAGTTATGTATCTGAAGCAGAGAGACTAAAATACACAATTGAAGGTGGAAATACAGGAGTAAATATTAGGGTAAAATTACATTTTTTTTATGTATCTAGACATTTGGAGAAAGTATTCTGTTAACACAGTTACACTGGTGTATCCAGGCAAAAATTTGTCCTTTCTGCTAAATGAGATCATTTACTTCACAGTAGAGTTATATAATATACTAAATTATATCTTGCTTTTACCCCTGTGCCTATTTTCAAGTCCCTGTTCAATAACACTCTGGGTATTTGATACATGCTAGCAATTCCAGAGGCTGTTCAATGCACTGAAACACGCAGGTGAAGATGTCCATGAGAAAAGAGATGATGGTTCCACAAAAAAAAAAAAGACATAGTGTTCAGTGAAGGCTTATATATGCAATGCACATCCTTGTGAAGGGTTGTAAGCTAGAGGATTTTAATTCAGATTTATCACTCTTTTGATTTATTCAAACTTGGCACTATACACTCTCTGTCAATTAGAAAAATGTAGTGTTGTACAAAACATACTTTAATAAGAATTTCTTTTAATAGTTTCAGGAGTTTCAAGAAGAAAATAGCAAACTAGTTTCTTTGTCTTGGATCCCTCAGATCCTCTTCCACACCCTCATGTTGCAAACAACATATCAGTATTCATTAGAACTCAGTAAGTTAATGGGTTATTATACTCAGCATGTTATAAATTACAGGATCACAGGATGGCTGAAGTTGGCAGGGACCTATTTGGGCTGTCATCTAGTCCAAACCCTGTGCTCAAAACAGAATCAGCTACAGAGGGTTTCTCAGAGCCATGTCCAGACATCTTTTGAATATCTCCAAGTGACGAGACTCCAAAACCTTTCTGGGTAACCTGTTCTGATGCTTGACCAATTAGATAATAAAAAGTTCCTTCTTATCTTAGATGTACTATTCTACATTCCCATGTATGTCCATTTCCTCTCATCCTGTCACTGGGAAATACTAAGAAGAGCCTGGCTCTGTCTTTTTTACACCCTTCCATCAGGTATTTATATACATTGATAAGATCCCCCTGAGCCTCCTCCAGGATAAACGGTCCCAGCTCTCTCAGCCTCATCTTGTATAAGATTATATTAATCACCTTAGTGTCTCTTTGCTAAATGTGCTCCAGTGCCTCCATGTCTATCTTGTACTGGGGATCCCAGCACTGAACACAATACCTAGGTGTGCATGACCAGTACTGAGCAAAGGGGAAGGACCACCTCCCTTCACCTGCAGGCAATGCTCTGCCTGATGCAGCCCAGGATCCTGCTGGCCTGCTTTGCCCTATTGTTTTTTAACAATAAAGGGTCAGAACAGTAGTTGAGCTTCATCAGTATGTTGAAGAACCAATGAGAAAGCCAAAGCAGCATGACTGGTAACCTTGCATATGCCATACAGAATCCTGGGATTAAAATATGTGGAAATACAGAAAGAATGTGATAAGCAGCTGAAGCTTCTAATGAGAAAAATCCATAGAAGGTAGCATACCATGGCCAGTTTCACTCTTACCTAGTAACTTTAAGGGGTTATTGTTTGTTTATTTGACTGTTTGTTTTAAAAAAACATTCCAATTATACAGCGTATGTTGCTCGGTTTTCAGTATTAGACATTGTCTTTCAGATACAGTTGAAGAAATGCAAAAGAAAAACGATATATTCTTAGGGCTACTTCTGGTATATTTGAAAGCAGAGATGGAGCTGCTCCTAGTCATTGTTCAAGGGCCAAAACTGCAGTTGACAGCACTTGGAAATGCATTAGCTGCAGCCATTATAATCAAGACTGTGGACAAAGAAGCGAGGAAGACATAATTTTCTTGTTTGGATTTGCCACTAGCTTTGTTACAAGAAAACTTGGACAGCTAAAGGCACTGCAATCATGCACTAGATATTTCACATTTTGCTGGCACACTAGCAAAACCCCAAAGCCTGTCTAGCATCTTAGGCAAGACAACATTAATTATGAAAAGCAGTCTGCTGAGAATCCAGCATATCCCTGCCCAAGCATTCCATTACAATGCAAAAGCCTATAAGAGCTGAATTGATTTATATACCCCACCAAGAGGGTACGTGCCAGTGAGGATATCCAGAAGGAAATTGAAGTTATGGACTGGTACAGCAGCAGATGTACTGATTACTCATGTTAGAGGGATATTTGGTCAGTGAAAATCTATCATTTAAAGACCAAAATGTAAATATTCGGCTCAAATATTATTTCAGTTTTTCTCTACAGATGTAAAAACTGAAGGTTTTGTTGTAAAATGAGAGCTGGTACCTACCAAAGCATGTGTGCTTCTGAGTACCTGGAACAATGTGTTAAAGGATAGTTATATTGAACAAAAATGTCTTGGACCTACTAAAACAAAAAAAAAAAAAAAAAAAATTAACATAGGTAGAGGATGGGCTGGGAGCTCTTTTATTTGTTGTGTTTTGCTCCTGAAAGCTTTGATGGCAAGGAAAGGGACTATAATCAGGGTCTTTTTTTTTTTTGTCCTGAGTACCTTACCATGCTCTGAAAATGTTTCCAGAGTATAGACAATCTGTTTTATGGTACTTCTTCTTTTTCTGCCTCAAAACCAGAGTATTTCCACTGTGCATTTTCAGAACTTGATGAAGTTTAAAGCATTCTTCCCATGTGAAAGCATCTGAAGAAAGGAATAATCAAGCTGCAACAAAAAAGAATTTGCTCTATAAAAGTCAATATTAGCCCTTTCAACAATATACCTAAGTGTTTAATTTATAAGCAACATATTTGATCTGATCATAACAAACCAGAATAAATATGGTGAATATTTCAAAGAAAATGGTAACATTATTACTTCACACAAAGACCAAGGGATGATAATATGAAAATATTTATTTTCACAACATGTTGCAAACATGACAGCTTGATAATATTCTGGATGATTATGACTGACATTTTTTTTTTTGAGAAATAACAAACAGTATGGTCTCCTGGAGCAATTACACAAATACTTATTGCGCATGTGCCCTGAGATGTTCATAGAGAGTAGTCCTCAAAAACCTGGGGCCAGGCTTCCTCCAAGGCTGGTGTCAAGGGTTCACAAATACCCCTATTTCTCACCTAACAAGCAAGAACTTAAGCCTGAGAAGTAAGATAATAAATTTTAGAAGGGTCATTATATTTATTGAAAATGTTGAGAATGACTTTGCTTGAAGGAAAACATGGGAATCAGAAACATAGAATAGTTGGGGTTGGAAAGGACATTAAGATAATCTAATTCCAACCCCCATGACTTGGGCAGGGACACCTCACACTAAACCATGTCACCCAAGGCTCTGTCCAATCTGCTCTTGAACACCACCAGGGATGGAGCATTCACAACTTCCCTGGGCAATCCAATCTGGTACCTCACCACCCTTACAATAAAGAACTCCCTCTTTGTATCCAATCTAAACTTCCTCTGTTTAAGTTTGAATGCGTTGCCCCTTGTCCTCTCACTCCCAGCATCCCTATAGGCCCCCTTCAGATACTGGAAGGCTGCTATGAGGTCTCCACGCAGCCTTCTCTTCTCCAGGCTAAACAGCCCCAACTTTCTCAGCCTATCAGGAGGTGCTCCAGTCCCCCGATCACCCTCATGGCCCTCCTCTTTATTTGTTTCAACAGTTCCATGTCCTTTTTATGGTGGGGACACAGGAACTGCACACAGGACTCCAAGTGAGGTCTCCTGAGGGCAGAGTAGAGGGGCAGGATCACCTCCCTCAACCTGCTGGTCATGCTACTCTTGATGCAGCCCAGCATACAGTTGGCTTTTTGGGCTGCGAGCACACACTTCAGGCTCACGTTCATTTTCTCATCAACCAACACCCCCAAGTCCTTTTCCACAGGGCTGCTCTGAATCTCTTCTCTGCCCAACCTGGAGCTGTGCCGGGGATTGCTCTGACCCACGTGTAGGACCTTGTACTTGGCATGGTTAAACTTCATCAGGTTGGCATCATCCCACCTCACAAGCTTGTGAAGGTCCCTCTGGATGGCATTCCTTCCCTCCAGCATATCAACCAAACCACCCAGCTTGGTGTCAGCGGCAAACATGTTTAGGGCTCACTCAATCCCACTGTCCATGTCACCAGCAAAGTTGTTAAAAAAGACCGGTCCCAACACTGATCCCTGAGGAACACCACTCTTTACTGGCTTCTAGCTGGACATTGAGCCATTGACCACAACACTTTGCGTGCGGCCATCCAGCCAGTTCTTTATCCACTGAGTGGTCCACCTATCAAATTGATGTCTCTCCAATTTAGA
>JAOEHY010005007.1:0-18126 GCA_025447955.1 Psilopsiagon aurifrons
ACCAACACCCCCAAGTCCTTCTCCTCAGGGCTGCTCTGAATCTCTTCTCTGCCCAACCTGTAGCTGTGCCTGGGATTCTCCCAGCCCAGATGTAGGACCTTGCACTTGGCATGTTTAAACTTCATCAGGCTGGCATCAGCCCTCCTCGCAAGTGTGTCAAGGTCCCTCTGGATGGCATTTTTTTCCTCCAGCATATCAACCGAACCACATGGCTTGGTGTCATTGGCAAACTTGCTGAGGGCGCACTCAATCCCACTGTCCATGTCACCATGTCAATATAATTACTAATTCCTAACTTGTTATTAGTTCAGCAAAAGGAAAAATCTTAAGCCTTAGGGACTGGTGATGAATAAATGAAAAAGGTGATCCCAAAGTAGCATTAACGGGTGCATTATTTTTACTATAAACTATGAAGACATTTTAGAAGGGCTGTAAAGCTGAGCTATAGCAACTGACAGAAGATGTAATTATACAAGCAGCTGCATTCCAAATTTTGCCAGGATTTGCAATTTCCTGCAATTAGAGAGGAATGTATGAATCTCCATCTTATGCATGCTAAAGCAAAATACTCACTATTGAAATGCTAGATCCCCAGCATACCTATTGTCTTTTCAAAACAGATTGACAGGGAAGCCACGGAGAGGCAATGAACCTATTTCATACAGGAATAGAAGGCCATCTCTTAACTGGGGGAGGAGTCCTCTGAGAAGAAACTAAAAATATAGTTGTAATACCAGGAATGCACATAGCTGCATACGATGAGAACAGCTACCACAAGCTGGAATGGCACTGCTGCTGTGTGCTTCCTTTTATTGTATACACTGAATACTGCAAAGCCCTTCATAAGCCTTCAGAACAACATACACACCCTTCTCCAATGGAAAACTCTTGGATAGTGAGGATGCATAGTAATGGAAAGTTAGAAGTTAATTAAGGCATTTGAATGAAAGAACTTTATAAAGAGGAGTGACCTGAACTTGTCTGAATGGTTTTTGTTGAAGATTTTTGTTGGGTTTGTTCAGTTGTTCTTGGGGGGGTTTTGCTTTGTGGCATTCTTTTGTTGGTTGGTTGGTTTGGGTTTTTTTTTAAGATATAATCAAATGGATCTATATTTAGACTTATGTATCTAAATACCATATTGATAAGAGTCAGAAAAGTCAGTTTAGCTTAAGATAAAGGAGAATGACACAGGATTAAGAAAACAGGAAAATAACAACATCAATATTTTTCAGGGTCTTTACCAGAAAACTACAAAGTATAGCTCCAAATATCAATACAAAACACAAAACCAAACAACTGATAAAAGCATTGCCTGTTTGCTGAGCTCACAAATACCTGTCCCACAGGCAGAGAAAAGGGAAATTAATTCTCTTAGACCTAAAATCAACTGAACTCTGTGACTGCAGTGAGCAGACTTGCTTTCAGTAAGGGCTTCACCCAGACCTCCTGCAACAGAGATGCTCTGCATCCTACACAATCACAGAATGGTTTGGGTTGGAAGAGACCTTAAAGATCATTTAGTTCTAACCCCTTGCATGGGCAGAGACACACTCCACTAGACCAGGTTCCTTAAAGCCCCAGCCTGACCTTCAGCACCTCCAGGGATGAAGCAGACACAACTTCTTGGGGCAACCTGTTCCATGAGTCACCAACCTCAAAGTAAAGAATTTCTTCCTAATATCTACTCTAAGTCTTACCCTCTGTAAGCTGAAAACCATTTCTCTTCATCTTATACCTACATATCCTTCTAAAAAGTCCCTCTCCAAATTTCTTGTAGGCTCCCTTTAGGTATTGGAAGCTGCTCTAAGGTGTCTCAGAGCCTCCTCTTCTCCTGGCTGAACAGACCCAACTATCTCAGCCTGTTTCCATAGGAGAGGTGCTGAAGCTCTTGGAGCATCTTCATGACTGACATAGTATAAGCCCAGCCAGTAACTCGGTATCATGCAGCCACTCAGTCACTTCCCACCCTTTCCCCTCCCCGGGTGGGATGGGGAGGAGAATCAAGAGAATGTAAAACCCATAGATTGAGAGAAGAACAGTTTAATGACTAAAATAAAGTAAAATATAGTGATAATATTAATAGGGAACTAGAGAACTTAAAAAAAAAAAAAGAAAAAAAAGAAAAAAAACTATAATTAAAAGCTCAGAAAACACAAGTGATGCACAATACAATTGCTCAGCACCTGCTGACTGATGCCCAGCCTAATCCGAGCAACAATTGGTTCCTTCCGGTTAATCCTCCCCCAGTTTCTATACCGAGCACAACGTGCTGTGGTATGGAATATACCGTTGGCTACTTTGGGTCAGGTGTCCTGACTCTGCTTCCTCACGGCTTCTTGTGCCCCTCCTCACTGGAAGAGCATGAGATTGAAAAGTCCTTGATCAGGGTAAGCATTACTGAGCAACAACTAAAACACAGGTGTGTTATCAGCATTATTCTCAGACTAAAGCCAAAATACAGCACTGCATCAGCTACTTGGAAGAGAAATATCTCTTACACCTGAAACCAGGACAGCAGCCCTCACTTGGAGAGTGATACCCTCAAAGAGATACACAAAGAAGCAGTTGCTTCAAGGTCAGCCTTTGGGTTGGGCTGCTAAAGGATAAACCTGAGGCAACAGTCCAGAACAAAGGCAGTAATGCTGAAAGCCTCATGAGACAGATCCCTCTCACACAAAGCTACAAAGAAGTCTCCTGTTGTATGGATATTTTCCGAACTATCTTCCTGAGATTTTTGGCATGAGCAATTTGCTTGTGCAGTGGTTAACTTTCAAGAACAACTGAACACAAAGAACACAATGTGTTTATTCTATTGACGTAACTTCAGACTGAATCAGCCAGCAACAAATCTTTAAATAATAAATGGTCTTCAAAGAAATCAGCAATTTCTACATCAGCTCTGTTCAGCTGAAGAGGATACTCGCAGTGCCAGCATGAAAAGCGCAGACATGAAGCATCAGAAAGAACATGTAACAAGATGGCCAGAATCATTGTGCTTTGGAGCCAGAAGTTCAACTAAAGCTGTTCAGCTACTTTCTGAGAACACAGACAAGCCCATTACCTGGTGCGATCCCACTGCTCTCAGGAAGGTGGGACAGCTCCAGGCAGCAGCATCAAACTTGCAGATTCCTTACCATCAACTACATGGAGACAAAGTCCAGGCTTGTGAAAGTCCCATATGCCACACAGTTCTGAATGTGCACCACAGAGAATAAGAGACAAACACCTATTTCCTTCCCCAAGTTACAGATCTTCAGTATTTTACAGTAGTAAAAAAAAATTCCATTCTGACAGGCTGGCCTTTTATAATTAATTTCTTTTTAACTACAGTTTTATCTCTAAACTTTTCAAAATCCTTGAATTCAATCAGAAGACCACACAAATTAATGTAGTAATAGGCACACACTAAAAATACATGATATGAAAACTGGAGTGTGTCAGTGTAACTGATTTAGACACTTGCAAAAAGGTTGCAGCGCTACTTTGAAAAAGACCCTGACAACTACAAATTACAAAGGAAGGCAGCAGACAAGTATTGCTTCTTATAATAAATTGCTCACTTATTTTTCAATTTGTTCTTCCAAACTTTTATCTTGGGCAGCAGAGACAAACACTGATGATATATCATCTCAGATCTAAGTGACTTGCAGAGGCTTGGAGGGCCCCACATTGTTTTAAGCACAGCTTTGTTGCTGTGCAATGTGGAAGTAGCCCCTTGTGAAACACTGCTGCTTGTGACATGCACTTTTCTCTATTATCCTGCTTTGGGAGAATAGGATGTGCAGCAAATTCAAGCAATGCAGTCTCTGCACAGACAGCCAAACAAAAGGAATGTTTAAACAAACCACTCCTAAAACACACTGATGAAAGGAAGGCATTGCCACCTAATCATACAAACTTACAAAAAAGGGTCTTTCTTATGCAAACATACAAAGAAAAAAACAAAACCAAAAACAACCACCAAAAAAACCCTCACACAAAACCAAGCCACAGCTTCTAGCCAGTTTCTTTACCCCCAGACTGGTTTGGTTTTCAGTTAGAAAACACTTCCTTGTCCCTTCCAGGGGCTTTACACGACCACTGCCGAACCTCCAACAGCACCCAGTCCTGCAGCTCTTCCCTCTGCTTTTGAGGGAGGCAGGAACAGTGCATCCATAGCAGCTAAGGTCACTCCATCAATCCAGCCTATCCACAACTATGGCATGAGGTAAATGGAGATTTGTCAACATAAAACATTTTCAAAGTTTCAGTGAAAAAGCAGATATTTTCTAAAGCCACTACTCCTAAAATGCATTCATCAGTTTCTCTAATTAGCTCACAGTTTTGGTGGTAAGTAGCAGCTGCAAGTGGATCTGAAACTGCCTGAATGGCCATCATGACTCTTGTAGCAAAGGCCAGCCCCCACGGCTAGCCAGCAAAGGAAAAATCAAACAGCTCTCAGTGTTTTGAGAGAGCTGCAAAGATGAAAACTTAGAAATGGTGAGTCCTGAGCTCAGAAGTGTATTAAAGCTTTATTTAGATGGATTTCTTGCTGGGAAGAAGAGATGTGACAATATTAAGTTACAGATCTACTTTTATGTCAGCTCTTCTACAAGCACAAGGGACAAAGACACAGAAATGAGTTGAATACTTTGTTCTATTTTGATCAAGTACCCTTGATTTCAGGGCAGACAGAGAAAAAGGCCAAGGTTAAGGGGAAAAAAAAAAATGAAGTTAAGTTTTGAATGCACGAATGCAAACGGTCCTCCTAAAAGCACCTCTATCAGCTCACCTAAAAAGCAAACACTACAGCAAAGTACACAACACCTGTAACTCTTTCTGGAGGCGGAAGAACCCATCCCAGCAGTCTGCCCAGAGTTGTAAAGTAAGCCAGATACCTCCTGGAAGTTACTGTCCCCAAAACCCACCCTGAAAGGTTCACTAAAACACACTAATAGTGTTTCTAGTAGAGCTGCTCTAAAATACAGCCACTGGTTATGGTGTTTAATATGGCCTCTGTCAGCCGGAATTAGCTATGTCCCCAAGATATTGTCATTCTCGAGGACAATGTTTGTTGCAGTGACTCACCAATTGCAAGAGTCTCAAAATCCAGCAACCTTGTGCTCACAGGTACCTCAAATCCCACCCACCAGCCTCCAATCCTTTCATATTCAAAACATGAAGGTGGTGCTGAGACCTGTGATCTTACATACCTTAGGTATCTCACAGGGCTCAGTCTTCATCCATGTTTTATTGTGCGCTTTAACTGTGTAAATACCTAAGTACTACACTTCTTAAAAATGCACTAAAACATTTACAGTGTCTATGAAACACAGACTCTCATTGGCATAAGATTTTTTACAGTTTATCATTAAATAAAGCTCATCTAAAATTTACTGGAGTGTAATTCTTCAGCTGCATTTACTACATTTCATTGCTCTGGTCGGTATCCAAAATCCTGGCAAATAACACAAGTAAAATATTAACACTGGTTATTGATTATACTTTAACTGTTACTGTCACCTGAGCAAACATTCTGCATTTCAGCAAAGGAAGGCATATCTTGGGAAGCAAGAAAAATTCACCCATGCTTACTTCAAACCCCAGAGTTCTGCACAGAAAACAGGAGACAGCTCTCAAGTTTTTAATGTTTCTCTCTTCCCTAAGGAGCTGGAGTCTTTTAGAATACATAAGCCCCATGAAAAATGTCAGGCTAGGTAATTTATTTCCAGTTACAGTTTTTGTGTGTTTGAAATCGGTTTGCTGATTTAGCTACTTGCACATTGTCTCTGTCTCTTGCACAGTTCAGCACTCGTTCAGCAATCTGCACAGTAAATTGCATCCGCAAACAAAGAATCTTTTTAATCTCTTTGTATGCTGCTGGTTTAACACTAGCTATTAAATGTGACCAACCTGCACAGAGCACTCGGAAACAAGCAAGATTCTTACAAAAATATCCCAGGTCTGCTTATCTGCAAGAACTTTCCACATGCATGCCAGTGCCAGCCCAAATCCAGGCTAGCTAGGTCTAACGCAAATGTTAGGTCCTGCTGTTAAGAGGAGAACCAACACGTGGAGATTGCATCTTTCCTCCTTCCAACACAAGATAGAGCACACAGCCCTCCAGAAGCAACCACCTGCATCTCCATGGGCAAGCAGCCTCAGATCTCCTACTAGGACTATTGGTAGGTGACAAATAAACAGGTGCAAGAAAATAGATGAGCAAAAAGTGAATATAAAGATCAGGATCTCACTTCCTACTGCTTTATAGCACATCCATGCTAATAACCTAAATTGGCTAATACCATGCAAATTCCATCAACAGCAAATTTAATCCTACATTTAACTAAAGAACTACACATAAAAGCCATTAGCCTCGTCCCTCCTTGCCATCCTCCTGTCCATGTCCTCCATTGCTCCCTTTGACGGATGTTTCTGCTGATCTCTGTGTTTCCTCCCCCTTCCAGGCATCTGGGCCCAGCCAACCATGCACTTCCAAAAGCTGCTCTTGTGGCCTTCCTAGTTCTTCAATTTCTTCTTGCATGAAAAGCTCTACTGACAGCTGCTCGGTGCTCCAGATGGAGGTTTACAAATACAAAGTAGAACACAGAAATGGTCTGGGACCATGGAAGGGGCAAGGGACGGGAATGTGCTGACTGAGGAAACAGGCCAGCACTGAACCATTCCACACCACTCCACTTCCTGCACCCCAGACAGCCTGGATAATTAACTATTCACTACACTAATATCTTCATATTAGCAGAAAGCCCAGAGAACTACAAGTAAACAGCAGCAATAGCAAAGATGCAGTGTGAACAGTTCATTTTTAAAGAAAGAGCTTTTGACAAGCCTGCAGAGAGTTCTCCATGGAGAGCTGAGCTGGCCCTTTGCTGCAAGTCCTGGGTTTAAGGCTGCAGAAACATCCCAGCTCAGCCTTGGTGCGGAAGGAAACACTGCAGACCAGGAGCCAGTCCATCCCCACCAGCGCTCCTCACCACTCACGCAGTGGAGAAAATAATACAACTTTGAATTTTCCTTCCCCACACACATTCACTGCACATGCCTTCACTTTCACACAGGTTAGCCACACACAGAGCACAGCCACCAAGCACTAGCAGTGGCTCCTAGGGGTACCCACAGCTCCTCATCCCCCCCCTCCAATTTATTATGAGGCATATATAAAAACTTTGGAAGTACACTCGTTTGAGTAGGTAAAATTCAACTCAATCTTGGTAAGAAAACAAACAAACAAACAAAAATAAATCCCTAAGTATACAGAACTATGTTTCGGCATCAGCCTCTGGAGCTGCTTCCCTACTTCAAATAATGAAGCCTTAAATCAAAATGCATCAAATACCATTCAGTATTTAATAAATGCAAGATCCTTAGGAAAAAAATCTCCTTTTATTAGATTTCACAAGGTCTCCAGCAGTGTGCTGTGATGAGCTGGCAGTGGCAAAACGTTTGCGTGAATCACAGGACTCTTGGGCCGGAGTGAAAGCCTGCATGTTCCAGTGGCTGCCATCCCCATGTGATGGGGTGTCCCAGGCCACTCCTGCCACCATCACTGACCACCGCCACACCTCCCCTCTCCCCAGCAAGAGCAAACTAAACATCCCTGTCCCATACAGCCCCTCCCCAACACACTATGAATCCAAAGGGCATCTCTTCTGAATTGAGCAGCCCTGAATCCTCCCATCCCTATCAAGTCTGCGTGTGCAACAGTTTGGGAAGCTTAGGGGCTACTGAATGGAAAGGAAGGTAACTAATCAGAAGAAAAACACACAAACAGACAAAATTCAAGTTTCACTGTACTCTTCCACTGTCATTAAGGAGGCCTGATATGGGCCAGAGATCACAACCTCTGAAAGGCGCAACTCTTGGTACTCAGGCACAACACGATCCCAGCATACAAGCACAGCCAACAGTACTTCTGGAAAGGACTCTAGTGTGGAAAGAGCACGTTCAAGCTCAGATTAATGGCTCTAAGTCTTTCCGGGCCATGCTTCAGATATGTATGCATGAGCAAGCTCCATTCCATCATACTGCCACCTCAGAGGAGTCTGGCTTGCTCTTAAATGATAATGAACACAGAGCATCCCAAAATGCAATATCCCAAGTTTCAACAAAAGCTCAGAATGATGCGAGCATTTATGTGATGAAAACTGGAACCAGTTGGAGTCAAGTGCTCTGCATTCCAGCTTGTGGATGCCAAACATTTAATACAGACTGAAATCAAATCCCCATCTCAATAGAGGAGCAGATAACAAACTATTCAGAAAGGAAAAAGCAAACAAACAAGTTCTTTTCTGGAATTAGGAGGTTTCACCTTTTACAGTTAAGTTTGTTTACAAGAAGGGAAATATTTTTAAAGTTTCAATTAACTTTTGGAAAATGTGCAAGTCCCCAAAATGTCACCAGAGAAATGATGAATATTTGCCCAGTACTGCATGGAAGAAACAAAGCTAAGAGTAACAAAGCCACATATTCAGAACACACTTCTGTCATATGCCTTTTCTTCTCTAAGATACTGAACATATTGCTGCCTAGAGATAGATGTCAGTTAAAAATCTTGTATTAATCAGGGTTTCACAAATCACCCAAATCCCATGGCAACATTCAGATGTTTCCAAGTGAATGACCCTGAAAGGAAAATGGTTTTAGGGTCATTCCAAGCACACAATCAAGGAAAGAGCTGGGGACAGGCAGAAACAAACAAAAGAAAATAAGGAAACAAAGACAGAAACAAAAGAAAAAAAAATGTGTTCCTGGATTTTAAAAGATTAACTAATAATAGTTTCAATTATCAGAATCACAGTACGTAAATGATCAAACTTGCACCAAACAGGCACATCCTGAAACCACATCCTGAATAACCAGACATGGTGGCACAGCAATGACTTTAACACACTGAAATATCTCTATATTGTCCAAAATAAATAAATGAATTGCAGGTTTGCATACTTAAACAGGATTTCTAGCCCAATCCAGTCTTAGAGCAGGTCCAGCTCCTCTTCAGCCACCTTTGACAGATAAGTGTATAACCTGGTTTGTGCAGGGTCCAAGAATGAGACTTCACAGCTCACCAGACAACCTACTCGAATGTTTCTCTGCCCAAGGCATTAGGAATTTTTTTCCTCAGCATCTAATTATAACCTCTGTGTTGAAACTTACACACATTCTTGTCCTATTTATTGAGGACAAGAGGAAAAAAGCCCTTTCCCCCACAGAAAATGTGTTCAAAGAACCACACACCTCACTTTAGTCTTTCCATTGTTAACGTAAGGACTTTCAAAGACCTGACATTCTGACTTACAAAGATATTCGTTTCTCTCTTTTCGACCCTTCCCCTGTTTCTCTCTTGAACTGTGACGCTCAAAACTGGATGTAAAGAGTGAACAACTGTACCTTGTTTTAGCAAAGTTCCATCTAACCAAGCACTATCTCCAATAGTCTTCAATAGCAAATAGTTAGGGAATAAGTTTAGGACTAGACAAATATGTAACGCCTCACTGGAAAATACAACCTACTTAAACTTTAGTAGTTTAGTGCTGAAGGATTTTCTTCACCAGAGAATACTTCCTATATTTCTTGTTTAACAATGATTTTTTTCTTTAATTGGTCCTGTAATTCCCTCTAGGTTCCCCCATCATGAAAACCAAGTAGCATCAGAAGAATAATAAAAAATGTTTCCTCCTGCTCCACTGTGGTATCCCTCTTACAGTGTGAGAAGCCTTTGCCCAGGTAAATTTCCTCGCAGAGAAACCCTTTCACAACTGGGGTCATCACTGCTTCCCCTCCCTGCACCTTTTCAGCTTAATATCTTTTTGTCTTCTCTTTAAGTTACAACTATGACCAGAACTAGAAAAGGCATTCCAGGAATGGATGGGAACATTGTAAGTTTTGCTTTCCTCTGTTTTTCTAACACTTTTCAGGATTCAGTTTACTATTTCTGACCACTGACATTTCCACAGCACAGTCACTGTAACCCCAAGAGCTCATTCATGTGCCACGACAGACAGCTCAGAAAAAAACACACGTAAAATTATGATTCTCCTTGCAGATGCATTTTGTTAGATTTATCTCCATGCAATTTTACCTGACATTTTACCACTTCAGTACTCAGTACAAGGACCCTCAACAATCCTGTGATGCTGTCCTTCATGTGCTCTCAGGATTTAGCCTCATCTTTCAACTTGGGCACCTTGCTATGCACCTCCTTTCCCAGAGCAGTTACACACACACTGAGCGACACAATGAGGCTCCAACAGTGACCGCCTCTGCAAATCCATCGCAGCCGCCTCCTCTCCTCTTCCTGCTCTGCCGTTTGCTCAAGGGTAAGAGGAAACACAGTCACGTGGGCAGTTTATTTTTGTTGAGAAGCTTTTCAGGGACTTTATTAAATGCCATTTGTAAATGCAATTAAACAACGTCAATCCAACCTCGCTTGCCCACATGCTCACTGGTCCTTTCTAAGACCTCCAACAGATTTTAGATTCACGATTCTTCTGCAAAAACTCTGCTGTCTCTTCCCCAGCATATCACGTTCCCTCACGTGCCCTCAATTCTGTTCTTCAAAACAGTTTCTACTCAGTTGGCTGGCACAGACATCAGACCTACTTGTAACAATAAACATAATTATCCTGTGGATTATCACAGTTTTTGTGAAGTACACGGTAGTGGGCACAACAGCTGTAACAAACTGTACTGCCCCTCAGCTGAGCAACGCTTGTGAGAGCCAAGATAATTTCCAGATGTCTCAGTATCGCAAGATATAGAGATAGGGGTAATGTCCGCTTTAGCTATGTCTGGATCTTCTCTTTGACTAAAAAAATATAATATAAAAGGAAAGACTTGATAAGCTTATTTTTCCAGCGAAAAGTCTGAAGGGGGCAAAACCATAAAATTGATATAGGAGCCTGCATTCAGCAAGCATCCTGACTATGGGTAACAAAAAGACAGACTACGGACAGAAAGCATCACATAAGCAGCAGCGCTATTCAAAGGAAGGACTAATATAAAGAGGATTGATGGAGAGTCATCTGACACCCTAGCATTCCAAAAAATGCTGTCATGTAGAGTTACAAAACAATTCTGTTCCAGGGCATGAAAAAGAGGAGACACTAGTGATAAACCATCCTTTTAGCAACACACTTAAGATGCACTCCATTTGCTACACACAGTCATAAACTAATGTGATGTTCACTGAATCTCAGGAGCACTGGAACTTAACTGACCATCATTCAAATCCAATCAGTGCATCTATTTCAAAGTACAATGAAGAATTCATCAGTTAATCTATTTAGGCTTCATTTCCAAATTTAAACATAAAAAAATTTCAGTGTGTTTATCATGTAATATTTAACAGCATGTATATTGTTATACATAAGAGGAGTCAGAGCATATCTTGCTTTGGAAATCATGCACTGGAAAATAACAGTCATGTTCGTTTGCCACAAAAGCAACCAAATCTTGTGACTCCAGAGATCTGCCTGGTCCAGTACCCCATCACTGACAGAGATCAACAGCAATGCCAAGAGAAGACTACAAGATAGACACAAACGTGAAGGTACTTCCTCAGAATATTTCCTCAGCCTGCAATGATTTGTACTCTGGCAGCTTCCTAAGTTTGTAATTCATAACGGTATATTTGATAGCCTGGGATGAATTTCATCTTCCAAGAATGTGTCCAATGGATTTCAAATCCATGTACAGTACTTAGATCCACAGTACTTAGATCTTCTGTGGGAAGAAGTTCCATATTCTGCGTGAAGCTGCAGCTTCTTGTGCCTATCCCTGTCAAACTGAGCCAAATTAGTTCCTTATCCTTACAGCCAAAGAGTGCAATTAGCTCTCTACATACGTTTTCCACACCAGACCCTTTTGAAATCTTGGGCAAACACCCCTTGATCTGACAACCTGCCATTTTCATTTTGTCAGCTGATCTGCAATCCTGTCTACCAACACTTCAATCTTAAAGCAACAAAAACAAAACAAAAAATACCTCACACAGCCCCAAAACCAACCAAACAAACAAAAAAAAAGCCCAAGAAAAATGAAAACTCTCTCCTGAGTGAATACAGACACAAAGCAGAGATACAGCATTTCTGTTACTGCTCTATCTGCCCCAACTACCTATTTCACTTTTTCTTCATCCGTAAGTTTCATAGATCCTCTGGTATCCTTCTTTCCTCTTGATGCATGAAAAAAAATTACTAGCTTTTATGGCTGCACCTTCATCACATCTTCTCCTTTTAACAGCATGTTAATATTCAGATGAACCTTCTACACCTACATTAACAGCTCCTTTATTTATGTCCTACCACCCCCATCGGGTGCTTCCCAGTGTCTCCCCATCCCTCTGTCAGCGAACACCATGTATACTTCCTTCATATCACCTTCTTTCCTCTGCAGCTAGCCTCCCACAGCCAGTCTGTTCTTCCATCAAAACTTGTGCTTAGTCCCCTCTCTCATTTCACAGGTTTCAAATCATTCCTATTCCTTCCCCCATCAATATTTCAAAGACTACTAACTCAGTGAAAGATGACAGTTCTGGCCTCTCACACCTTCCTTTCCCTACAAATACCTATCTTCATTTTTCTCACTATAACCATTACTGATGCTTTCAACCTGCTGCCTCTATCCCCTCCAGGGGCTGCCACGATTTTTCCTCCTCTCTTCTGCAACACCTATCCTTTGATGTCTTCCCTTCCAAAAGAACACTTATTTTGTTTCAGCATGCTGCTTCTCTGGGACAGATAACTACTTTGGTTTTGAAAGAGTACCTGGCATGCTGTGGGCATAAACAGACAAGTAACTATAGATCTGATAATCAAGACTGCAGCAATGTTGACACACAGCAGACACTGGGAGGCTGTCTTATGATGAGCCATAGTGAGACCTGAATAATATAAGGATCTTAAAAGTCACTAATGAACAAGAAGGCCACCCAAACCCTTACCTTCTCACACCACTCAGCCTTTCGGCAAGTTACAAGCTTATGCAGTTGGTCACGGAGTGTCGTTAGGTCTCTGGATAATCTGTCAATCTGCCCAGTCAGACTGTCAGCCAAGGGGCAGCATGAGGTCACCTTTGGCAGCTCACTTCCCTCTACATGAGTGTCCTGGGACTCACACGTATTTCCTTCTTCAGCCATATTATCTAACACAGTTTCCTAGAGGAAAAGCAATAAAAGTTACACTTCATCAGAAGCAGAAACGGTATGTCCCCCATCCTCCTGGTAATTCATAAGAAGAAATTCACAGCTGCCATCTCAGTATACAACTGCTCCACAATTTCAGAGTTATTTTAAGAGACAACTGTTGCAGCTCACTTTAACATATTTCTAAGTTAGCAGAAAACTTATGCTGCTAACCTAGCTTATTTTAGAAAGCACTGAATACTGTGAGATACTCTTCACTAAAGCATGAAGTAACAACTCATGGGACAGAGATCATTACTGAGGAAGCTCTAGATACGCTCTTTCCTCTCAAACTCTGAGGTTGAATGCATTTCTATGGTGTTTTGGAATGACCAGGAATGCTTACACTGTTCAGGACAGCCCCATCTGGTACATGGCACAGTGAGCTATAACACCCATGAGATCACCTGTGCCCATGTAAAACTGCAAGTTGAAGAAGGCCAAGAGATCCTTGCTCCAGGCTCTGTCAGCTCTGCTTTGACCATGAGCACCTAGCTGGTTCTACAATTAATTTTGCAGCTGCCTTCAGAGATAGCAACTGTTATTTGAAATACTAAAAAAAAAACCCAAACCAAATAACCTCAGAGTCCTTGAAATGTATGCATCTGTATACACCGAGTGCACAGATTATGCAGGAACAGAGTTTTCAAGCCAGGGTAGCACAGCATAGCTAAAGGACCCAGGCCTCTTCACTCAAAGAGCATTAAATATTTATTTCTATATCGTTATCAAGAAGAGATTAAATAGGAGAGGTCATAATCTCTTTTAAGGACATAATTTACATTCAAAATGATCTTTAGAAATTGGAGGAGTAATGTGAAAACAGTGAGAGGAAATTTAGCAGTTGAGCAGCACAATCTACACACAGGCAAAGAAAAATCAAATGCATAATTACTGGCTCAGCAGCCACACGCTGGAAGAGACATTAGAAAACCAGAAGTCACCAATGTTTTACTGTTAAAGTCAAGCACCATTTTAGAAAGTATAAACACAAGCCTCCATGATAGAAGAGCTCTGACTATAAAGCTGATATACAGGTCAGGCACCTGAAGTTAAACACAGACAAATGGGAGGGAAAGTCCCATATGAGAACAGCAACAGCCAGCAGAAGTTTGATTGAACGGCCCACAAGGAGACATTGAGAGAACCAATTTTGTTAGCCTAGAAACAGGAACTGGGAACACAGCGACACGCTAACAGCCTTCACTTATATAAAAGATTGCTATAAAGAGGATAGGAATATTTTTATTCCCCTCACCCCCTCTTTCTCTCTCTTCTCTGCAGGTAGGTTAAAAACTCTGGCTTCATGCAAAGCAAGAGATATTTTGGCTCATACAAGAAAAAACTTTGTTAGATAACTAAGAATTGCAAAAGATATCCTACAAAACCTCCTTCCATACTGAGCATCAGAACTGCAAACTGGCACAAAGGAGCACTGACCCCAGCAGCTAATGTTGACCAAAGGCCCAGCTCATGACAACACATATTTTGGATACCCACAGACTAACAAACTGCATGGAATAAAACAAGGCTTTTGTTGTTGTTGTGGGTTTTGGTGTTGTTTGGGTTTTTTTGCTGCTGTTGTTAATTTGAAATTCACTGAATGACAGAATTTTAAAGAAACATTACTGCAGTCACTACATTTGCTGTAGTTATTATGTCTTGCTGTCATGCTCCTGCCTACAACCATCAGAAAGACCTGGCAGTAGCTCTGCGAGCACCATTCCAGCCATCAGAGGAGCAATGTAAACCATGAGTTAACTGGAAAGAGAAAACTACTGTATCTTCAAAGTGCCTCTAATTCCCTTACATCCTACAGCATCCAGGAATAACCACCATCATCAGCAAAACAAAAGAATTCAGCTTACTGAATTATTGATAAAGAAATGCTGCTTAGTTTTTTGAGAGTATTTATTTAGGACACAACTCTAGGAAGCACACTAACATTCACAATACTCCCCACACTGTTCAACATGTCAGAGACAAGCATTTTGGTGGATACACTGAAACGCTGTTACATTTGCTGTTACATTTTGCCTATTTGGAGTCAGGCCTATGCTAGCATTGACGCTTTCCAAATAACTATAAATGGTAGCCATGTAACACAAAAAGCATGATAAAACTAATGCCAATTTGAATGGCTCTGCATTGGAAGTACCTTTCAAGACAGATGATGCAATTTTATGTTCTCCTTTGCCTTTCTTTTAGTGTAGAATAAGGCATATGGGCAATTAACAGTCAGATCACTGATTCTCAAAATTTTGTAAGCTCATATGGCTAATGTGGTGCTCTAAAGAATTATTTTCAGCAGCTGTGAATGGGCAAAAGTCATAGAGAAAAGTGAGATGGATGGTACCGTTTACACTCACTTGAGAAATCTTAAGATGCACAAAGAAAGGCTTATTGATTTTCTTGTGATCATTCAACACAGTTCAAGGGGAAATCAACAATGTCAACACCATTTGCCTAGGAAAAATGAAGCTGTTTTCAATATCAGCTGCTTGCAAATTCAGTTGCTCTCAAGTCTGCAATAAAGCTTAGAGGCCCTCTTCTGAAAAACCATTTAATTTTAAGAAAATGTACAATTGCTGTGTGTAAAAAACATTAAAGAGATGAAGATCAGACATTTTCATTTGTGTTAACTATATGAAATTCAGCCATTCTGTCCTGAAATTCCTCAGCTTAGCTTGGTGAGTCTTACTGAAGAAAACAAAAGAATGAAGGAAAACTAAGGAAACATGCTTTACTTTACCAAAAGGTTTTTCCCTATTTTTTTCATATGCTTTTGAACAGTTGGTTTGCAGCATTTATTTCTGTGAGAAGGAGCCTTTAGAAGTGGTCAGCTATGCTAGAATCAAGAAAGCTGCACCCATCAAAATCAGTGTGATTCATTACCATCCACTGCCAATAAACTGGTTCCAGTTGCTTCCACTCCAGAAAGGCTTCTAGTTGCAAGGTTTCAGACTCCAGAAGCTGTAATAGCTACAGAAAGGGAGACAAAGGAAAAAAATCAGGTAACACTGATCACTTGTGAACTAAATGAAATGTGTATTTGGACTGAAGAACAAAAAGTGTCAGTGGTATACACAAAACACGATGTTCCTTCACATAAGCACCGTAAAACCAGCTTGCAGTGGAAACATGATGTGGAACATTTTTCCCAGCATTTCTGATTTATTACTCACCTCAAATACACAAACACCACCAGCTTTTTTATACAAAAATGTGAGTTTCCATATTGTTCTAAGGGATCAAAGAGCCATAATTCTGATATATTAAGGCCTAGATGCTTGACCATCTTCAAATCTACATTTCCTGACTACCAAAATAAGCTATGTTTCTCAAAGAGTATTTTTTCATCTATCTACTCATTCACATGTATCAAGGCTGTACAGTCTAAACACCTTTGCTTCCAGACCATGTACAGCCTTTTCTCAGCTGAAACTTAAATAGTTGGCCTTTGACTATGTCTCCTGACACTCAATAGTAATGACTGCAGCTGCAATACACAGGTATCTTCACTAGTCCAATGTATCTCCCTTCCATCCTGCTCCTTTGCCTACAGAAAATCTCAGACCTCCAGCACCTCACATCCTCTCTGCCTTTCCCCCAAAACCTTTCAGCCTTATTCAGATCACTCAAACTGAGATGATCTCCAATGCTCTGAAACAGCAAGGGAGAACTCCTTTTAAAAATGTTATGTATTTTATAAATTGTCTGATCTACCGCATGAGAAATCCCTCCCTTTACCTAAGAGCATATCAAGGAGAGAGATTATGTTCTAGCTGTACAAATTATATTTTTTTCATAAATATATACGTAACATGCCTGTATGCACACATGTGCATGGGGAAAGAGACATCCCAAGACTAAATATTTCCATACAAGTAAAACTAAAATTCTTGGAAAAAATGACAGATGAACAAATGAGGTATAAATCAAGAGCTTACTAGCTTTAACAATTTCAGTACTGGACATATATTTGAAATGAACAATTTTAACACCAACCTAACACCAAAGGCAACTTTCTGAGATGACAAGAAGCAGTATATGGTCTCAAGGTGAATGGTAAGGACCAGATCAATACCAGTTAAACCCATCTTATATAGACAACTATCTTCTGCTAGCTTTGTCAGGTTTAGTTCTTACTACATAACATGTAATTCAAGTAACTGCAAAGCATGAGTTGACTCTCCAATTTTATTCTGCAGATACAACTTTAAGATACAGAAATCCAAGGGAATGCACTTTGCAAGACTAACTACTGGAAATTATGAGCAGTTTGCTCTACAACCCTGCTGGATCCAAAATACAATTATTACACATTTGCTCAGAGAACTAACACTTGGCATTATGCTTAATGACTCTACTAGTTTCAAGCTCAGCTGCTATATGAAAAGTGGAAGAAAGGGTTTCTGTCTCCTTTCTTTTTCATAGGTATGTCTACAGCATAAATGGCTTATATTATGGGATCTGATCCTGGCAATAAAACCCAGCCAAAAGGTTGATTAAATATTCGGGCAACAGCTAAGTTACTCGATTTTAAAGTAGCTTTGTAACATGGTCATGAGCTCTGTGTGACTGCAGTATGGACGTGTCTTGTGACAGCTGAAGAGGGCTGAAGGTTGCAATGGGGAGCTTTTCATTTTCAGCCTTCAAAAACAAACAAAAAAACTTAGTAAAAATGTAGTCATCATCTTTAGTTTTAGTCTCACTAGAAAAGCTCCTGAATATTAAAAAAGCCATATGTCACTTGCTTTCATATCACAACTGAAAGGATATGATTCTGAAACTTCACCAAACCTGTAAACAATCTGTTGGAGTTAACTAACCTTACAGCAATCAAAGCTTTCTGAGCAGGCTCCTAACCTCAAGTCTTTCAGGATATTTTGCAATTTTTCTTCTTCCCCCCTCCACCCCCCCCTCCCCCCTAATTTTAGCTGTTC
>JAOEHY010005008.1:0-13706 GCA_025447955.1 Psilopsiagon aurifrons
CGCCCCCTCCATGTCCCTCCCTGGGGTCCAGCTGCAGATTCATCTTCCCCGGGAGATTAGTGACTAATCTCTCCATCATCTGCCGTCTTCCTTATCAACGGGATACTGGGGCCCAGCCTGGAAATTACCAAATCCCACTGGTGTCAGGGTCCAGACCCCGTGAGCACCAGGACGGGACTTCTCAAGGGGCTCCCGAAAGGAGGAGGTGAGGAAGCATGGACCACTCAGGAGAGGGGGAGATGTTTTCCAGCCCTTGCTGACCATTCCATCCCCAAGAGCAGAAGGGAAGCATCATTGCGAGAGCAGGGAAATCCACTGGGAAACCCCTCCTGCTCCTTCTGCCTGGCTTTGGGGCAACTGCTCCTTCTGATTAAATCGTCTCAAGGTAATTGTGCCTGTCGTTGAGACAGATTAACGGGCCACCTTCTGCTGCTGGAGCAGGATTGGCGGCCGCCGCCGAGCTCCTCGTCCTTCCCTCCCACTGGTCACAGCCGAGGATTCCCATCCGCAACCGGTGGGAAGATGCTCAGTGGCTGCCAGGGCAGAGCAGGAGCCACAAGCAGAGATCAACGCCTGCCGGTGTGGCGACCGCTCCGCATGGACACGAGGTGGGTGCTCCTCGCCCAGGGGTCTGCACAGGGCTGGGGGCAGGATGTGGATCCGGAGGCTGATGTCCTCCATCACCACGACGAGGACGCTGGGCCTACTGCTCGGCAGAGGCGAGGGGATGCTGGGAGGAAGCAGCATGTCCATGTGGCTCATCCCTGCGGCTCGCTGCTCTCCGGGTTGTGTTCCAGGACCGTGACCTCTCATCGCCCCCCCCCGCAGGGACCCAGCTGGACTCGGCCTGTCGCAGGGAGCGCAGCAGTGGGGTCTGTGTCTCCATCACAGGCTGCCCTTCCTGCTGCCCCAGGGCTGCCTGTCTCTGCCTGCAGCTCATCAGAGAGCTGCGAATTACAGGCAGGGCCAGGGACAGGAATGGAGCGTGGCTGCAGGCTCTTGCCTGGACCTTGCCCACTGCTGGGGTTGCTCCCTGTGGAGGCGGGCACTTCCTTCCCTGCCTCTGCAATGCAATTACAGCCCCTAATGGGCTTAGCCATCTGGTGCCAGCCCATGGCCACCCCGGCACGGCTCCACGTCTGGCACATGCGCTGGCAGGCAAGGGCAGCCACAGCAGACCCTGCCCCACGGAGATGCACCCTCCGTGTCTACCATAACCCTCTGCTTTGTGTGCTCCACAGCAGGACCCTGTGCCCAGCCCGGGGCTGAGCCCCAGCCCTGGCACTGCCATGGTGCTGCCCTGCACCCCCAACAGCCTTGGCAGCGGCCGTCTGGCACTCGAGGAGCCCCGCGGCCGCAGCAACTCCATCCCCCCGGCGCAGACCCCCACTGCCAAGCACATGCTCGCCTACCTGCCACGGCCACCCACTGACACCAGCCGCTACGGCACCTTCCCCCAGAAGGTACGGGCTGGATTGCACCGGGGCTCTGGGGCACCCTCCGGGCAGGATGCCACCGCAGTGCTGCCGGAGGTGATTGCTCACCAATGGGCTCCTTTCCCCCCCCTGCAGCCTGATCCCCCCACTGCCCCTAGGGCTCTAGCAGAGGACAGCCACCCGCAAGCCACCGCCACTGCCAAGAGAAGCATCCTGATGCCAAACTACCCATCCCCACCCCGCCACAGCAGCATCACCCCTGGAGAGCCGTCCCTGCTGCGGAGCTGCGGCAGCGTGGCCGCCCCGCACCATCCCGGTGACCTGCCCTTCTGCCCGCCGGCCTCCGCACAGGAGAGCGGTGCCCGCTGGTGCCCGCTGCACGCGCTGAGCGTGGCCAACATCCCCAGCTCGGTGCGCGGCAGGACCCCTGCCCGCAGCCACGCCGCCGCCGCAGCGCCCGCTGCCGAGGGGCTGCAGGGCCGGCGCCGCAGGCTGCTGGAGGAGGACGGCCCTGTGCTCCAGGCTGGCAAGCGGCAGCGGCAGCGCTACGTGACGAAGGTGGGCAAGTGCCAGGTGAACCTGGGCAACATCCAGGAGAAGAAGCGGTTCCTCTCGGACATCTTCACCACCATCGTGGACCTCAAGTACCGCTGGTTCCTCTTTGTCTTCATGATGTGCTACATCGTCACCTGGGTGGTGTTTGGCACCATCTACTTCTTTGACGCATGGGTGAGGGGAGACGTCGGGCACCGGGGCGATCCCGAGTGGCCTGCGTGCATCGAGAACATTGATGGTTTCGTGTCCGCCTTGCTCTTCTCTGTGGAAAGCCAGCGCACCATCGGCTACGGCTCCCGGATGGTGACGGCCAACTGTGCCGAGGGAGTCATCCTGCTGATGGCACAGTCCATCGTGGGCTCCATGATCGATGCCCTGATGGTGGGCTGCATGTTCGTCAAGATCTCCCGGCCCAAGAAGCGCGCCCAGACCCTCATCTTCAGCAAGAACTGCGTCATCTCCCGGCGGGACGAGCAGCTCTGCCTCATGTTCCGTGTGGGGGACCTGCGGGACAGCCACATGGTGGACGCCAAGATCCGAGCCAAGCTCATCAAGTCCCGGCAGACGGCCGAGGGCGAGTTCATCCCCCTGGAGCAGTCAGAGCTGAACCTGGGCTACGACACGGGCGAGGACCGCCTGTTCCTGGTGGAGCCCCAGATCATCTGCCACGTCATCAACCACCGCAGCCCCTTCTGGGACATGTCGGCCGAGTCGCTGCGCCGGGAGCAGTTCGAGATCATCATCATCCTCGAGGGCATTGTGGAAGCCACAGGTGGGTCCGTGCGGTCGGGGAGGGAACCTGGGCTTGGGGCTGGCACCCCCGGCAATGGGTGACACAGGGCTGGAGACCCCTCGTGGGGCAGCGGGTGGCTCGTTGCAGCACCCCAGCACTGAGGTGTCGCCTCACCACAGGGATGACGTGCCAAGCCCGCACCTCGTACACGGAGGACGAGATCCTCTGGGGGTACCGCTTCGAGCCCTGCATGTCCCTGGAGAAAGGCGCCTTCCGGGTGGACTACAGCCGCTTTGAGATGACCTTCGAGGTGCAGACCCCTGCGGCCAGTGCCAAGGAGCTGCACGAGCTGAAGGAGCTAGAGCAGCAGGAGCACTCCACGCTCAGCCTCTACTGGGACCACCTCCTGCAGCCCTGCGCCCTGCCAGGGCCGGCGGAGGATGCTCTGCCGGGGCTGAGCACCCCCAGGAGCCGGGACAAGCTGCTGGAGCCGGGGGACAGCGCCTGAGCCGGGTGGGTGCCCAGTGCCAACAGTGCCATAGCCCACCCTCACCCCTGGGGCACAAAAGAGGACAACAGACGATGGACGGATGATGGACGTCTCCCCATTAAATCCCTCACACCAGTAAATGAGCTCTGTGTGTGTGCTGTGTTGGTGGGGGCTGCTTATACCCGCAGTGGGTGTGAGGCAGGAGTGCGGGGGGGGGCAGAGCCCAAACATTCCATCCCATGTCACAAGATGAGACCTCCCTCACAGGGCTCCAGAGCCCCTCTCATTGCACCATGGACCCAGACATCGTCTGACAGCACCCCCATCCCATGGTACCCCCCAGGACCTCATTCCCATCATGGAACTGTCACAGCCAGGGGGGGCAAGGCTGGGGCACAGCCTGATGGGCTGAAATCAATGGAGTTAATTAGTTAATGGGGTGAGCCTGTCAATCCTCATGGGGTCCAGCACGTGCTGGGTCCTGTGCCTGGTTCAGGGCAACCCCTAGCACAGACACAGGCTGGGGCTCTGCTCTGCTGGGACAGCCCCCATACACACACAGCCCCCCACCCTGCAGTCCTGCATCTGGCTTTGGGGCAACAACGTTAATGCAGCTCCAGTGCCCAAAGGGGCTGCAGGAAACCTGGAGAGGGGCTTTGGACAGGGGATGTAGGGACAGGCCAAGGGGAATGGCTTCAAACTGCCAGAGGGGAGACTGAGACGAGTTCTTGGGCAGAAGCTCTTCCCTGTGAGGGTGCTGAGGCGCTGGCACCCAGAGAAGCTGTGGCTGCCCCATCCCTGCAGTGCTCAAGGCCAGGTTGGACACAGGGGCTTGGAGCACCCTGCTCTGGTGGAAGGTGTCCCTGCCCGTGGCGGGGGTTGGAACTGGAGGAGCTTTGAGATCCCTTCAACCCACCCCAATCTGCGCTGAATTAGTGCCGTGAAGCTGCTGCACACGCCCCTTGGGCACATACAGAGCGGCTCAATCTCAGACCCGCACTCGGTGAAACGCCTCCCTCAGGACCCGGGCGTCTCTTTCACCCCGCAAACAGCAATCAGACAAGAAAAGGAGCACTATGCAGATTGATGACGTCTGATTGCAGGTTAATTAGACATGGTTAATATGCAAATGACCCTCCCCCCGTAGCCGCGGCCATCTCCGCCCCCAAACACGCTCCGCTCCGCGCCCCCTCGGTCCTCCCCGCCGCCAGGGGGAAGCGCCTCCCGCTGGACGCTCCGTGCACCGCTCCGTCTTCCGGCGCATGCGGACCGTCAGTTGCGGCGCGACGCGGGGCTGTGTGGCGGCGGCGGAGGTGGAGGTGAGCGGTGGTCCTGGGACCCGGCTCCGGCTCCGGCTCCGGCTCCGGCCCCGCTCCGGCCTCGCGGCGGCGCTTGGGTGCCGGCGCCGTTGGCCCCCTGTCGCTGACAGCCGCTGTCCCCGCAGCGCGGCCCCCCCCGCATGGCGCGGCGCTGACGGGAGATGACCGACCAGGAGAACAACAACAGCATCTCCAGCAACCCCTTCGCCGCCCTCTTCGGCTCCGTCGCCGCCGCGAAGCACTTCGCCGCCGTTCAGAAGCAGCAGCAGCTGCGGCAGTTGACAGGTCCGGGGCCCGGGGCCGGCGGCGGGAGGGGGCTGTCTCCAGCGGGGCGCTGAGCGCCTTCCTTGCCCCGCTGCTTGCAGGCGATGAGACCTCGGTCAGCCAGGATGACTCCGACAACAGCGTCTCTGAGAGCCTGGACGACTGCGACTACTCAGTGGCCGAGATCAGCCGCTCGTTCCGCTCGCAGCGGGAGCTGTGTGAGCAGCTCAACATCAACCACATGATCCAGAGGATCTTCCTCATCACCCTCGACAACAGTGAGCGCTGGAGCTGTTCCCCAGCACCAGAGGGGTGGTCCCAAGCTGAGGAACTCCACTGTGAAGGGCAGAGAAGGGGCAGCTGGGAGGGGAATGTCCCTTTGCCTTCAGGTTCCACTGTCCCCCAGCACAGTCTGTGTCCCTCTGGGTGAAACGGGTCCCTCCGTGTCTCTCTCAGGTGACCCCAGCATGAAGAGCGGGAACGGGATCCCAGCACGCTGCGTCTACCTGGAAGAAATGGCTGCGGACCTGGATGCCCAGGACTGGCTGGACATGGACAACGTGGAGCAGGTAAGGCCGCCTGCCGTGCGCTCCTGGTCTTCTACTGCTGTGGCACTAGGAACTGTGTTTGTTTCCCCGTGACACATCCCAGATGCAACCTCTCTGCTGCCGCTCTGAAGAGAGTGGAGGCTGAGGTGGAGCTCTCAGCTTCGTGCTCTGTTACTTAAGCAGGGATGGAGAGAGCTTTTCCGAGCAGAAACAAGGAGGTGCCAGGGGGCTGTTTCCCGGAAGGGTTGTCTCCCTGTCCTCACTTCCCCCCCCCTCTGCCTAGGCCCTGTTTGCCCGCTTGCTGCTGCAGGAGCCTGGAAGCCACCTGATTCACATGACCTCCAGCAGCACACAGAACCTCTCCGCCGACCGGGACGCCGGGGAGAGGCAGATCCTGCGCTACCTCTATGCCTGTTTCCAGAGGGCAAGAGAAGAGGTTGGCAGAAGCTTCAGAGGAGGAGGGCGGCTCTGCCGCCCAGCATTCTGAGCTGAGGTGACTGAGCTGAGCTTTTAGAGGCCAGAAGCAGATGCCAGGGCCCCAGCTCTGTCTCCTTCTTATGTAGATAACCAAGGTCCCAGAGAACCTGCTGCCCTTTGCCGTGCGCTGCCGGAACCTGACGGTGTCAAATACTCGGACTGTGCTCCTCACCCCAGAGATTTACGTTAACCAGAACGTCTACGAGCAGCTGGTGGACCTGATGCTGGAGGCACTGAGAGGGGCCCGTAAGTCCAGCTGAGTGGGGCAGAGCGCGGGCTGCCCCTGGTCCTAAAAGGGAAGGCAGCGTTCAGGCTGCAGCACCTGTAGCACGCTGCCATTCTTGCTTCCCTGCCAGAGTTTGAAGACATGACTGAGTTTCTGGAGGAGGTCATAGAGGCCTTAACGATGGACGAGGAGGTGCGGACGTTCGGGGAGGTGATGGTTCCCGTGTTTGACATTCTGCTGGGCAGAATCAAGGACCTGGACCTCTGCCAGATCCTGCTCTACACGTACCTCGACATGCTCCTCTACTTCACCAAGCAGAAGGACATTGCAAAGGTGGTTACCTCAGCCTGGTCAGGAGCTCCCTGCAGTTTCTCCTCACAGCAGCATGTTTATGGGACCTAATCTGGGGAGGTCAAACAGCAGTTCAATGTAGCAACACCCTACATGTGTTCTTTTACCCCTCTCCTCCCTTCTTTTTGTCTGGCCCAAAGTTGTCCGTTTGTGTCTGTTTTCATTTCACTGGGATTTCCTGCAGCTGTCAGCATGCCTTGCCATGTCCCTCAGGTTTTTGCAGGCTATATCCAGCCCAAGGATCCCAGCAATGGACAGATGTATCAGAAGACTTTGCTAGGCACCATCTTAAACATCTCGTGCCTGCTGAAGACCCCTGGTGTCGTGGAGAACCATGGCTACTTCCTGAACCCATCCCGATCCAGCCCACAGGAGATCAAAGTGCAGGAGTCCAACATCCATCAGGTGAGCTGAAGCACAACAGTGCTTCCCGGTGGCTTTGAGTGGCCTCTTGGTGCCTGAGAGTTAAAGATGTGGTATCAGGGCTTGAGTTCCACCCCTGGCTCCTTCGTAATCCCTCAGACACGTTCTGTTCCTGCAACAGTTTATGGCCCAGTTCCATGAGAAGATCTACCAGATGCTGAAGAACCTGCTGCAGCTGTCTCCAGAGACAAAGCACAGGATCCTCTCCTGGCTGGGAAACTGCCTCCACGCCAACGCGGGACGCACCAAGATCTGGGCAAACCAGATGCCAGAGATCTTCTTCCAGATGTATGCCTCGGATGCCTTCTTCCTCAACCTGGGAGCTGCCCTCCTGAAGCTGTGCCAGCCCTTCTGCAAACCCAAATCTGCCAGGCTGCTGACCTTCAACCCGACCTACTGTGCTCTGAAGGAGCTGAACGAAGAAGAGAGGAGGAGTAAGAACGTACACATGAAAGGTGAGCCCAGACCTTGGGGGAGCAAGGGAATGACAAAGGAAATCTCCTCAGGTCCCTGTAGTGCCCTCCTCATGTGTGTGAGTAGAGGGAGAAGACTGGGGAGGAGCAAGGGGAGAACTGAGCAGGAATAACAGGCGGCCCATCGTCACCAGCCATTCTTTGTCTTCAGCAGGGGCCCTCTTGAGCTCTTGACACAGAGACGCTTTTCATTCCAGGTCTGGAAAAGGAAACGTGTTTGATACCTGCTCTGAGTGAGCAGGAGCCCGAGTTCGCCAACAGCTACAACCTGGTGACGGAAAACCTGGTCCTCACACAGTACACCCTTCACTTGGGGTTTCACAGGTGGGTGCTTGCAGATCCCCCCAGTGCTATTCCCACCTCTGTCCTAAGCTGTCAGTGAATACTCGGAATGCAGAGCCTTGAGCTGCTGAGTACCAAGCACTGAAGTTTTGGCCTCAGGCCAGCTGAGTTGGGAAGGAATTCCATTTGCTGTTGCTCACAGTCAGTGCTGAAAGTCCGTCAGGTGCCACACTGCTTATAGAAACCTGACAGCCAAGTGCTGGGCCATGGGCCGCTCGCTTCTCCCTCAGGGAGGAGGCTGCAGGCATCTCACTTCTGCCCTAGAAAGCCTCTGCATCAGAGCTCCTGCTCCTGCGAGCTGCCTGAACCGCACTGCCTGGGAGGCAGAGATAGGTTCCTGCTGTCCACTTCCAGGAAAGGGTTTCTCTGGACACTCACACACTGTTTCTCTCAGCTTCCCTCTGCAAATGGTTGCTTGGATACACTGAGGTCACCTCTGATCCCGGCACTGTCCCCTTCTGGTTGATTCTCTAAATATAGAACTCAATGGAAAAGTTCCACAAGTGGCTTGTTGCTGGGAAACTGCCTGTGTCACTGCCTGCTGCTGGATCCCTGGCCCTGGCACCACAGCGGGGGTGTCCACAGACCACTTCCTCTGGGATCTCCCAAGCCCCTGCTTGCCTTTCCCTAAAGGCTTCCCATTGCTGTTGCCCCAAAGAGGTTATCCCCTGGAAAGGGTTTGAGTGTGAGCTGCAGAGCAGGATAAAGCCCACACTGTCCTCGGGCAGTCTGCAGCCTTGTCTCACCTCCTCACCTTGTTTTCGGGTAGGTTGCATGACCAGATGGTAAAGATAAACCAAAGCCTTCACCGCCTGCAAGTAGCATGGCGGGAAGCTCAGCAGAGCTCCAGCCCTGCTGCCGACAGCCTCAGGGAGCAGTTCGAGCGCCTCATGACCATCTATCTGTCCACCAAGACGGCCGTGACGGAGCCGCAGATGCTGCAGAACTGCCTGAACCTGCAGGTGTCCATGGCAGTTCTGCTGGTGCAGTTGGCCATGGGGAACTGCGGGACGGAGCCGCTGGAGCTCACCTTCCCTCTGCCCGCTGTGCAGGACAGTGCCTTGGCCTATGTACCAGGTGAGATCCTCGCGCTGTGCTGCTCACCCTGCACAGGGCCTGGGGTAGCTGCGTGTGCATGTCCTGGTTCCTGAGGATGCGCACAGCACCTCCTCGCTGAGGTGCTTAAAGGACATTCTGTCCTTGCAAGGAAGGTTCTGGGATGTGTAGGGGGTGGCGGCTGCAACTTGTCAGAAGCTCTGAAGGCAGCTGGGACCTCCAAGGTCACTTGCAGGCTGTGATCCTGATGAGCACCGGGAGAGCAGACCCCAGCAGGGCATGGTGCTGCAGACTTCTGCTAACTGCAGTCTCAATTTACTGTTCTCTCCACGCGCAAAGTCTTCCTTCCGTTCTCTGTTGTCTTGAGATGTGTGTAACTGTGTACGATGTGCAGACAGCTGCTGGGTCCTGGCTTCTGGGAGAGATGGAGTGAATCCCACGTGGATCAGGCTGCGCTTCCCTCGTGGTTGGGGTGTTCCGACACAGCCACTTAACTCCCAAAGCTTAAATCAGAGCGGGCGTGATGAGGAGATGGTGGATGGGAGGCTGAAAAGGGGTGAGGAGAGCTGCCCCTCACGAGGAGCTCATGCACAGTCTCTGTTTGCAGAATTCTTTGCTGATAATTTGGGTGACTTCTTCATTTTCCTGCGGCGTTTTGCTGATGACATCTTGGAGACATCCGCAGATTCCCTGGAGCACATCCTTCACTTTGTCACTGTGTTCATGGGTGATGTGGAGAGGTACGTACAGCCACGGTGCGAGCCCTGTGTGCTTGCAGAGCACCCAAGGGGGACTAGGAGGGGAGACTGCAGGAGAAGCATTGGGGCTTGGTTTATGCAGCCATGAGGGGGTTTATCCCTTTGGAAAAGCTCAGTCCTGCCTGTAGGAGGTACAGGGAATGTGGCCCTGCCTGAAGGACCCGGGCGTCACACGAGGTGTAGATGGGATTCGGTGTCTAAATGCTTGTTTGGTCATATTCCGGCAGAGCCTCGTCAGCTGGAGCCCCTTTGGTCCTTGTTAGAGGAAGGCACTGGGATCGATCTGTTTGGAGTATCTCTGTGGAGGCTCCTGTGGGAGCTGAGCAGTGGTATCGATCCTGCCAGTCCGACACTGCTGCAGACACTGCAGTTCTGCTCTCCTTTGTTTATTCCCGTGTGTAAACACAGCAGGGTCCTGGAGGCTTCACTTGGTTGGCAGCTCCTGTGGCCCTGGCAGAGGGAGGCTGTGGTTCTTCCTGCCTCAGGCAGGGGTTTGGCTTCTGCTCCATGTGTGTGGTAGGGAAGAGCTGTAACCACCTCGGTGATTTGCACTGGGCAGGAGGTGAAGTGCTTTCTCTTTGAGGAATAAACGAGAAGTGTGCTTGGGAGCAAACAAGCCAGTGTGGGCTGTGAGCTGTTCCCGCTGCCAGAAAGCTGTTGTGGGAGGGATGCAAGCAACGGCTTTGCCATTCCCACACCTCTGTCCTCCCTGCCTAGTTTAACTGTGGGATTGAGTGTATGCCTTCGCCTGTGGCTCCAGTACTGGGAGTAAGCTCTGGACACCGGTGTTAGCTTTACAGTCCACAGCAGGGTGGCACTCCTGCAGGGATGGGCACAGCTCCTGGAGCATTCCCTGATCCCCCGCCCTCCTAACGTGCTGGATTTGCTCTTCTTCTCTTGCAGGATGAAGAACCCCCACCTGCGAGCCAAGCTGGCAGAAGTGCTGGAAGCTGTGATGCCTCACCTGGACCAGGCGCAGAGCCCGCTCGTTTCAAGCGTGTTCCATCGCAAGCGTGTGTTCTGCTCGTACCAGAACGCCGCCCGCTTGGCCGAGGCGCTCATCAGAGTCTTCGTGGATATTGAGTTTACGGGTGAGCACCAGAGGGAAGAGCTCTTCCCTCTGCAGCGGCTGCAGAGGAGCATCCCCAGGGTTTGAAGTGGATCTGTTCTGGCTTTAAGCTGCTTGGCTGTGTCAGGCTGGCGGCATTCCAGCACGACGTTGGTATTCCCAAACTTCTGGCTTGCGCAGAGCTGTGTATCCAGAGAGGATAACCTCTGGGGCTCAAGCTTTTCAGCTTTGCAGTGCTGTAGCGTTGGGGTCTCGCCTGTCCCCTTCTCAGTGGGGTCAGTTGTACTGTGACATAGCCTGTGCCCACTGCTGTGTGGAAAGCCATTTCTTTGCCTCTGCGTAGGTGATCCGCACCAGTTTGAGCAGAAGTTTAACTACCGCCGCCCCATGTACCCCATCCTGAGGTACATGTGGGGCACGGATTCCTACCGGCAGAGCATAAAGGTGAGGCGGGAGCGCATGGGGGAGTGTGTGCATGCAGCTCCGTAGGGAATGTGCTGGCCTGGGCCCTCCCGTAGTGCTCAACACTTGCTCCTTCCTTCCAGGCCCTGGCTGATTACGCCTCAGAGAACCTGGAGGCAATGAACCCCCCTCTCTTCCTGCGCTTCCTCAACTTGCTCATGAACGATGCCATTTTCCTGCTGGATGAAGCCATACAGGTAGGGCTGAGCACCCTGAGGAGGAGCTCAGGGGCTTTGTCAGGTCCAGCATGAGGCGTGCTGGGGGAGTCACGAGGAAGTTTCCCTGCTCCTCGTCGGACACGGCCAGGATTTGAACAACCTCTGGGGGCTTTGAGTATCGGATCCCCTTGGCCACGCTGCAGGTGTGATCCTGACAAAGGCCCTTTGTTTCCAGGGTATTCTCCTTTGGGCTTATGAGGTGTTCCTCTGGTGCTGGCGGGGTGTGGGCCAGGGCTGGCTCTGCCACCGCTGCCCGTTTGCCAGCCTGTTCTCCCAGCTGCTCCCCTGCCCTGTCATTGCAGTACCTCAGTAAGATCAAAGTTCAGCAGATCGAGAAGGACCGTGGCGAGTGGGACAGCCTGTCCCCGGAGGCCCGCCGTGAGAAGGAGTCCAGCCTGCAGATGTTTGGTCAGCTGGCACGCTTCCACAACATCATGTCCAACGAAACCATTGGCACGCTGGCCTTCCTCACCTCAGGTTGGGAGAGCAACCCCCTGCCGGGCCCTGGGGCAAGGGTGGCTCTGGAGCTCAGGGAACTGCTGCTTTTCTGTTCCAGAAATTAAGTCCCTGTTTGTGCACCCGTTCCTCGCGGAGCGCATCATCTCCATGCTCAACTACTTCCTGCAGCACCTGGTTGGGCCGAAAATGGGAGCTCTGAAAGTGAAGGATTTCAGCGAGTTTGACTTCAAGCCACAGCAACTCGTGTCTGACATCTGTACCATCTACCTGAACCTTGGGTATGCTATGGGGAGAGCTGGTCCGTGCGGTGGCAGGAGACATCCTGGGGACACTGTGGCTAGCAGAGGCCCCTTGGTGGGCCTTTCGGCAGCCTGCTGTGCTCTTCTGTAACAATCTTAACTTCAGTGACCCCAGGGAGTCAGATGCAGCCCAGGTAGCAGGGGTGGGAGCTAAACCCCGTCGTGGTTACATTCATACCATGGGTCACTCTGGAGAGGACCGGGGAGAAGCACTTCATTGCAGTCAGGCTTTTCTCTAGCTTTAAGTTCTCTGCTGGGGTAGTGCTGCTCTCCTGGGGACTGCATTTTGCAGCCTGATACATGTGGGTTCGTAAACCTTTGCTCTCTTCCCACGTGCGGCCCAGGGACGAGGAAAACTTCTGTGCCACGGTGCCCAAGGACGGCCGCTCCTACTCGCCAACGCTCTTCGCCCAGACCGTCCGGGTCCTGAAGAAGATCAACAAGCCTGGGAACATGATCGTGTCCTTCAGCAACCTGGCCGAGAGGATCAAGGTGAGAACCCCACTGAATTTAGGCGCACATAAAAGGAGGGACTGGTTCCTGGTGTGGTTGTTCTACCTGTGTATCCCTGTGTCTTGCTGTGGGGAGGGATTTCTGGGAACGGGGCTTTGTCTGGGGCTCCTGTGGGGAAGCACCCACCAGTAGACGCTTTAGCTGTGGGCCGGGAGCAAAACTGGGCTTTAAAGAACCAGGAGCCCCAGCGGCTAAATGCTCCACATGCCCCCCAGTCTCTTGCAGACCGGCAGCAGCAGGAGGAGGAGACATACGCAGATGCCTGCGATGAGTTCCTGGATCCCATCATGAGCACACTGATGTCTGACCCTGTGATCCTGCCCTCGTCCCGCGTCACCGTGGACCGCTCTACTATAGCCCGACACCTCCTCAGGTACGCGGCACTTTTTGAGGGCTGTCTCACTTATCCCCTGGCTCCTCCAGGCCTCCCCTCCTCCTCATTTCATTTCTAGAGCTGGGACTGTCCAAATGATTTCCTCAGTGCTTTGTCTTTCAGCGATCAGACAGACCCTTTCAACCGGAGCCCCCTCACCATGGACCAGATCAGACCAAACACAGAGCTGAAAGAGAAGATCCAGCGTTGGCTTGCGGAGAGGAAGAAGCAGAAGGAGGAGCTGGACGATACGCTGAACTGAAACCAGGGATCTTGACCCTAGACCTACAATCGCCGGCCAGATAAATGCTTCGTGGGGCTGCAGCTGGAGCTCCAGAGCAAGTCGCCACCTTGACTGAGGATGCACCGTGTCAGCGTCTCTCCTTGGACCTTCCCTTTCCTCCCTTGTTCTGTCTCTTCCTTTCGAGACTTACTGTTTAATACTAAGCCTTTCCACTGCACTACAGCTTTGAGCCTCTGCCTAGGGAAGAGCACAGCCTCTCTGCGTGTCCTGGGGCTCTCTCCCACTTGTTCTTCCCCAGCAACGACAAAACCTCCCCCCGTTCTGTTCCTTCCGTACCCATAGGCTCAGTGTGCGAGCGCTGCCGCGGCTCCCCAGGGTCAGGCGTGGGGTGGTTGTGCCAACTTGTACGTGCTGCTTGATTTTCCCGATGACTGCTGGGGACAGAGGGCTGTTGGAAATTAAAGGTGGAGATTTGCTTGGAGCTGGTGCTGGAGTCTGGGAGGCGCCGGCGCAGGGCAGCCTCGCACCGGGGCCGGGAGCGGCAGCGGCGGCGGCGGGTCTCGAACTCGCGTCTCCCGCGGCGCGGCGCACGTGGCGGGGGGGCTTTGCGGGCTGCCC
>JAOEHY010005009.1:0-40747 GCA_025447955.1 Psilopsiagon aurifrons
CATGATTTTTCAAATATGATGGACAGTGGCTTAGGAACTTCATTTGCCAGCTCCTTCAGGACCCACAGATGGATTTCTTCCTGTTCCATGGATCTGTGTACATTGAGGTTCTTAAGATGGTCTTGAACCAGATCCTCCTCTACAGTGGGCCCTGGGTCTTCATTCTCACACTCCCTGTGTCTGCTTTCCAAGACTTGGGTGGTGCGGTCAGAGAATTTGCCAGTGAAGACTGAGGCAAAAAAATCATTAAGAACCTCAGCCTTCTCCAAACCCAGCTTAGCCAGTTCTCCTGATAGCTTCCAGAGGGGCCCACGTTGTCCCTTGTCTGTCTTTCATTTGCACTGTACCTATGGAATCCCTTCCTGTTATCTTTAACTTCCCTAACCCAGTTTAATTCTAACTATGCCTTAGCTTTCATTATCTGGTCCCTAGCTTCCTGGCCACCATCCCTGTATACTTTGCAGGCCACCTGTCCTTGCTTCCACCTTTCATAAGCCTCTTTTTATCTTTGAAGCTTCCTCAGCATCTCCTTTTCCATTCAAGGAGGTCTCCTGGTCCTCATTCAGCACTTCCTTCTAGTAGGGATGTATCACTCCT
The DNA here is from genome assembly GCA_025447955.1 of Psilopsiagon aurifrons. Lineage (NCBI taxonomy): Eukaryota > Metazoa > Chordata > Aves > Psittaciformes > Psittacidae > Psilopsiagon > Psilopsiagon aurifrons. The sequence goes on from JAOEHY010005009.1 coordinate 598, forward strand.
GAGCTTGTAGGAGGTGATCCTTGAATATCAACCAACAGTCTTTGGTCCCCCTGCCCTCTAGGCTTATATCCCATGGAGCTTTACCGAGTAGGTTCCTGGGGAGGCCAAATCTGCTCTCTTGAAGTCCAGGGCAGTGAGCTTGCTGCACGCTTTTCTCACTGTCCTGGGGATCTTGAATTTGATGATCTCACAATCACTGCAATCAAGACTGCCCTGGAGCATCACATTTCCAACCAGCCCTCCCCTGTTGGTGAACACGAGGTTAAGCATGACACCCCTCTTTGTTGGCTCCTCTATTACTTGCAGAAGGAAGCTGTCTTCCACACAATCGAGGAACTTCCTGGGTTGCTTGTGTTGGGCTGTACCGTCCCTCCAACAGGTATCAGGGTGGTTGAAGTCCCCCATGAGAATGAGGGCCTGTGAGCGTGAGACTTTTCCCATCTGTGTATAGAAAGCTTCATCCACAGAGTCCTCTTGATCAGGTGGTCTGTAACATATCCCCACAATAATGTCTCCCATCGCTCTTCTCCCTTTAACCCTGACCCACAAACTCTCTATCGACTGCTCACCTGTCCCCAGACAGTTCCATACTCTCCAACCTATCCCTAACATAAAAAGTAGCTCCCCCTCCCCACCTGCCTGGCCTGTCTTTTCTAAAGTGTCTGTAACCTTCCATTTTAACACTCTAGCCATAGGAGCCATCTCACCATTTTTCTGTGATGCCTATTATACCCCCGTAGACGTGTACACATCGAATCATAGAATCATGGAATATTCAGGGTTGGAAAGGATCCTAAGATCATCTTGTTCCACCCCCCCTGCCATGGGCCGGGACACCTTGCACTAAACCATGCCACCCAAGGCTCTGTCCAACCTGACCTTGAACATCATCAGCGATGGAGCATTCACAACTTCTATGGGCAACCCACCCACCACTGGGTGGTGCCTCACCACCCTTAGAGTAAAGAATTTCTTCCTTGTATCCAATCTAAACTCCCTGTTTAAGTTTGAACCCGTTACACCTTGTCCTATCAATACAGTCCCTAATGAAGAGTCGCTCCCCAGCATCCTGATAGGTCCCCTTCAGATACTGGAAGGCTGCAATGAGACGTTCATGCTGCCTTCTGTTCTCCAGGCTGAACAGCCCCAACTTTCTCATCATGTCTTCATCTGTACTTAGTGGTATTGATCTTCAGCTGATCTGCTAGCACTTATTTCTAGACCACATAAGTCCAGGAGGTGCAGCTGTTGGATCTCTTTCTCTTTTGTGTGTTGACGGCTGCCTAGGTCTTAAAACTGAGGTCTAGGGCATGGAAATCAACTCTGTACAGAGACACCAACATCAGTTCTCTGCTACCTGGTTTAATGAGTTGTTTACAGGAAATACAGGAAGTACCATGACCTAACTTTCCTCTAATAAGAATCAAGGGCAGCTTTTTAAAGCTATAGAAGCAGAAAAAGTTAGTAGAAGAAGGCAAACTAACCTCAGTGTAGCTTTACCTTCTTTGCAGACATTTGTGTTCTGATGCCCAAGCTTATTTGGAGTCCTTGTTCATCTTTTTAATCTTAAACTTGCTCTTGAACACTCATATATGTTTACCCAATTAATGTAATGAAGCTAGTCCTAATGTCTTAGCCCTACCTTGTTCAGGTAAGGTCCTGGAAATAGCAAATTATATATTTGTTACCTCCACAATCAAATAATAGAACACCTCACATCTGGCCACTACAGAGAATAATGATAATTTGACTAATTTAGTAAATGGCAGTGTGCTTTCCAAGTAACAGACTATGCTGCAGGCTCTCAGCATTTCGCTGCCTCGTGTACCCTGTAGGCAAAGATAGTCTGTTTTTTCCACAGAAAAAACAGTTTTGTAGAAGATGATGTTTTCCTTTTCTGCTTCTCTTATAATGCACCATCAATTTCTGAAGCAATGCAATTAGCAGTAATTATAGGGAGGCTTGCAGAATGAATAGAGATTTTTAGATGATTGTCTTAAAATTTTCTCTTCTAAGTGACAACAGATCTGCCTCATAAAGAGAAGGCTACAGAACAACTGTGTCACTGCAGTTACTCCCCATTCTAGAAGCAAATTCATTTATCATTTCAGGAAGCTGCTAGAAGTATAAAGAAGAAAAAAAGAAAAGAAAAAAAAAAGAAAAAAATAATTTTCTTCCATCCATATTTATAATTGAGAAAGATTAGAAAACAGTTTTAATGACAATTATTTTGTTAACATTATCACTATGCATGGCGAGTATAATATAAATAGCACTAAGGTGAATATCCATGTTTTCCATCTGATTAGCTGAAAAGGGTTGCTTGTGTCATTTTTTAAATTATGCTTGTAGTCTTGAAGTTTAAAAATGTATTTTCAAGCCTTAGCGGTAGCCTGGTGCTTGAGCACTGAATCACAGTTACTGATTCTTTTCTACTTTTCTCTCCTATGGTACTTTCTCTACAAGAAAACAACAGTAGAAATACAGATTTCTAGTTTCACATTCACGTATAAGCACTGAACAGTCTTTTGATATTTTCATTGAAATTTTAGATATGAATATTAAACTAATTTATAAACATTTATATACATATATAAATGTCTATTCCTAAAAAGAAGGACACACCCTGCAGCCTGACACCCTACCATTAACCAGTCAGTAGCGCAGACAGGATGCTGCCCACATTATTCATTTAAGGTATGATTCTTACAAATCACACTACTCTTGGAGCCACATAGCAGCATTATTGTAACCTGCATTCAAAGGCATTTGCAAGATAAGCTGCCAGATGACTCAGACACCAAGTGTCCCTGGAAGTCCACTGGACCCACGGCATCGCTTATGATCCTGTGTTTGCTATCAGCAATTGGGTATGTTGCTATATGCTCATCTTTCCTACAGCCTCAATAAAGCTTCATTTTATAACGTTGTCAGACTGTGTTACTGTTCAGCCCACAGAAGGCCATGGGTTTTGACATTTTTGCACAGTGTAAGAAATTCACAGATGCTATGTGTACAGGACAGAAAAATCATTCTTATTTCAAAAACAAGAAGAGTTTCCTTTCTGACATCTCATTGTTTCCATGTATTCTGAGTTCCTAATACAGGGCCTGAGGCAGTTAAAAGCTCTGTAGTCATGTTCATTACATTCATACAAACTGCTAGAACATAGGAAGATGAGTGGTTCACTCTGTGGTTTTGTTATACTGCTGGGCATATATCATTCTGCTCTAAGCCCTTTCTCGTATTAAAAAAATCCCAAACTACATCACCATGTCCATATGGCAAAACTGCTCTGCTCCTTTTATGGAGAAAATCATTACTCGATACAATTTTCAGGTAAATGCAGGAAACATCTTTTCAGCTGCTTAGCCCTTAAAAGCAACACCATGCCTGGTACTCTCAAAATGCTCATTTAACCAGTAAAGCTCAGGAGCACAGTGTTTGTCAGTATAAACTTTTCACTGAATGATATTAATAGATATCAGGTTAATCCAAAGTAATTTGGTAAAACCCCATCCATTTCTCAACAGCTTTCTTGTGGTGAAAATGAACCCCAGTTCACAAGCATGCAAACATGTACTTTGAACTTGTGCAATCACAGAATAAGGAAAAAGCTATCAAGTACTGGGAACAGAGGCTTTATTTATGTATAGGGCACTGTGTAAGGGTACATGTTGTCCTCTATAAATGCTAATATTCTCCATGTTCCATAATCATGGTCCAGCATTTAGCATGTTACATAAATACTTACTTGCCACTGAAAGACTTCATTGATGAAAACCCACCTGGATTAGAAATTGGTGTAATTCAGTCTAGATATCCAGCCGAATTGCTCAAATGTCTGGATTTTACTAGTAAAGGAGACGGGATCTATCAGTGCAATGAAGACCCTTTGGGGAGGAAAGTGTTCTACCCAGAATAGTTTGTGGACTAGTGGTTAGGGTGTTATGCTGGAAGATTGGATGTGACTACAGTAACCCTCAGACTTAGGAGGGCAGAAAGTCAGATGAAAAAATCCGTCAAGTACTACACTGAATAATGACTATATAACAATTCAGCTTGAAACTGCTTCCTACTTTGAGACCTGATGTTATACAGGAAGATGCTCTTTGGTATTAGGCATTGTCCTAGTTTAACCCCAGTTGGCAACTAAGTACCATGCAGCCACTCGCTTACCCTCCTTCCTGTGGGATGGGGAGAGGAATCATAAAAAAGGTAAAATCCAGGGACTGAGATAAGAACAATTTAATACTTAGAATAAAGTAAAATATAATAGTAATAACCAACAATTATAATGAGAAAAAGAGAGAGAAGTGCATCCCAAGTGATGCACAATACAATTGCTCACCACCCACTGACCAGTGGCCAGCCCAATCCTGAGCAAAAATCGGTCCCTTCTGGGTAAATCCCCCTAGTTCATATACTGACCACAATGTTCCATGGTATGGAATATCCCTTTGGCTAGTTTGGGTCAGGTGTCCCGTCTCTGTTCCCTCCCTGTTTCTTGTGCCCCTTGCCACTGGCAGAGCATAAGGGACTGGGATTGAGAGGGATTGAGTGCGCCCTCAGAAAATTTGCCAATGACACCAAGCTGGGTGGTTCGGTTGATATGCTGGAGGGAAGGGATGCATCCAGAAGGACCTTGACATGCTTGTGAGGTGCGCTGATGCCAACCTGATGAAGTTTAACCATATCAAGTGCAAGGTCCTACAGCTGGGTCAAAGCAATCCCAGGCACAGTTGCAGGCTGGGCAGAGAAGAGATTGAGAGCATCCCTGTGGAGAAGGACTTGGGGGTGTTGGTTGATATACCATGCCCTTCTGTGCTGCCTAGGAGTGAGCCCAAGTTTGCCTCTTTACAGCACGCTGACAAACAGGACAACAGGAGAGGGGATATATGTGGGTCCCTGACAGCTAAAAGGTGCCCCAAGTGCACACAAAAACCAGAAATGTTTCAAAGTTTTCCATGTCAGATTTAGCCTTTTTAGAGCTATACTAATATACCTAAATATTCCTTTGAAACACACAGTCCTTTAAAAGTAATTTTAAATTAACTATGTGGCAAATAAATATATCTTACTGTCATGGGTTCAGCAGTAGCATTTTTCTCCTTCTTGGTAGCTGGTGCAGTGCTGTGTTTTTGATTTTCAGGCTGGGAACAGCGCTGAGAACACCAATGTTCTTTAGTTATGGCTTAGTGATGTTTGGTCTGGCCAAGGGCTTTCGGAGCTTCATGCTCTGCCAGGGAGGAGGGGAAGGTGGGAGGAAACAGAGACAGGGCACCTGACCCAAACTGACCAAAGAGGTATTCCATACAATAGGACGTCATGCCCAGGATGCAGAAGCGGAGAGCAGAGACCCGGAAGGAGGTGGGGGGTTGGTGGCTTGGTCAGGCTGGGTATATGGGGTGAGCTGTTGTATTCTCTTCCCTTGTATTTCTCTTGTCATTATTATCATTGGTGGTAGCAGTAATGGTTTGTGTTAAACCTTAGTTATTAAACTGTTCTTATCTCAACCTGTGGGAGTTGCATTCTTTTGGTTCTCCATGTAGCAAACTGCGTGGCTGATTTACGGCCTAAACCATGACACTTACATATTTAGGAAACCTCAAGACAGACTTTTTCACTAATCAATAGGTATTTGAACACTCTAATCTAATTAAAGGATTATCTGACATGCTAATTGCCTTTGTACCTCGCTCAAGAATTCCTCACACAGCTCTCCAGAAATAAACAAGTTAGTTCAATATTTTATAGAACTGTGGATTTCTGCTACTTTGCAGTGAATTGAAATATTCATAATGTATAAAAATGTCTCCTGTAGAGTCCCTTAGATTCCACAGAATCAGCTGTTATGATCATTTCCAAGGCTATTAGGAAACTTCTAAGAGGAACTGAATGGGGCAATCCTGCCTTCAGGAAACTGACTTCTCAGGAAAAAATGTTTCAGTGACCTAATGTGGTTACCACAGAACAGGTATAGCCTGGACCAGAGTTGGTTGCTTTTGGTTTTAGCAGTGACATTTTGCAGCACAAAGATGTAGTTACAGTTCCTAAGTAATCCTGGATTGGATTGACTCTCTGAGTTATTTCTGCTCTTTGTCACTGGCTGTTGTCATGGTTTCTGGTCCCAAGTCCAAGAGTTACTAGCTGGCACCAAGTCACAATTTTAAAGGAGCAAACCCTTCTGAAATAGGTTGGTGTTGAGGAATGCTATCTGGAGCATGCTGTAGCAGAGAACATACTTGTAAGTAAGGGAGATGATGGGTGATTCAGGTCCTGCCTAGCTTCCAAGCTCTCTTCTGTTTCACTGTGTACCTATGCCCTGTAGCATTCACTACTAGGCACAAAACTTGTATATCAAGACCCTGACCACCTGATATTTGAAATCACTATCTGAGGTTTTGCTTCCTAGAGTTCTGTCTAGATTTTTCTCAGCCCAGGCTTTTTGGTCAGCAGAGGAGTGATGAAACTGAGCTTAGTACAAGGACATCCATAGCATTTCAAGGAAGTGGTACTACAGCTTTTGGAAAACTAAGTTTAGTGGACTATTTAACTTAATTTGTCATCATATCTACTGTGAGTCAGAAGTCAGCTGCAATTTCTGCAAGGCTCTCCTGTCTTCTATTTTCCTTCTAGTTCCACGTACAAAGGGCACTTAAAGGTAGTAAGAGATTATTGCCATCTCCTTCGCACTTTTTGCTCTAGTCAAACCTTTTTTCAGAATGCACATTGTACCTTGGGAATGCAGGACAGTAATATAGAGTTGATAACCTCAGAATGTGGCCCTGAGGGCTTCACTGTGATTGCAATTTAATGAGGTCTGTCCTGGGCTCAGCAGTAGCAGTCATTTTTCTCCTTATTAGCTGGTGCAGTGCTGTGGCTTTGACTTTCAGGCTGGGAACAGTGCTGATAACACCGATGTTTTTAGTTGCTGCACAGTAATGTTTAGTCTGACCAAGGACTTTATGAGCCTCATGTTCTGCCAGGGAGGAGAGGAAGCTGGGAGGAAGTAGGGGCAGGACACCTCATCCCAACTGACCAAACTATTCCATACCACAGCACATCATGCCCACTACATAAACTGGGGGCAGTTACCCAGAAGGGTGAGATCACTGCTCGGTCAGGCTGGGTATTGGTTGGCAGGTGGCAGGTTGTATTCTCTTCCCTTGTTATTTTCCTTATCATTATTATTGGTGGTAGCAGCAGTGGTTTGTGTTATACCTTAGTTACTGGACTCTTCTTATCTCAACCCATGAGAGTTACATTCTTTCAATTCTCCTCCCCATCCCTCCGGGAGCAGGGGGGAGGAAGGGGGAGAGTGAGATAACGGCTGTGTGGTTCTGAGTTACGGCTGGGCTTAAACCACAGCAAGGTATTAAGCCTTGGACCTCAAGATGGTAGGTATTTTGAACATTTTGGAGAAATAAGACATGAATTTGAAATATAATATAAAATGATGTCGTGGAACATAAAACGGAGTTTGCAGTTTGATAGAGACATATTTTTCTCTGCCACAATTCAGTGTGCAGAACTAAAGCATATGCTAGGCAAGTCATTGCCAAATGTGGTCATTATCTTTGTCTGATCAATAACTTTATGTTGAGGGGACTGCAAAAATCTTCTCTTCAGTCTAAAACACTGATTTATGCTCTTGACATAATCCAGGATTATGTCATTCTGCAGTGAAATTACTTCAGTTATGTTAGAGCAGATGCATTCTATCGCAGTGCAAATCTACCTCAGGTTTTCTTTTGCTGCTCATGGCTTGCAGTCACTTCCATATGGTATGAGATTAAAATGGGCTGCTCAGGGGAATGAAAATAAGAGATATGGTGATTATGCCCAATAATGAATGTTTAAAGAAGGTAAATCACGACATCCTGTGTAGTAGTCATTTACTGTTAAACAAACGAAGGCAAGATAGGCTGTGCATAGATTTTAGGTACAACACAGCCTACTGGAATGCCAAACTTATCCTACAGGGTATCCTAAAATTTATAGAAAGGTTTCCTTTTTTAAATATAGAATGTTCAAGAAAAAAAAAAAAACAAACCACCACCCACACACCAAAAACCAAAACCAAACGTTGCCACAAAACTCAAAGTATAGGTGACACTTATCACCTGACTGCTTTCTCAAAAGCACTTGTGAGGCAAAAGTCAGTCACAAACAATATCAAACAGATCTCACATTTCTGTGCAAAGATATTTCTGATGTTGGGTTCATGCAGAAAAATTAGGATAGAAGTTATGTTTATTTCTTCTGCCACCAGTCTGACACTTTCTAATGAAGAACTTTTTTAGACTGCTGGGGTGGTGACATCTGACACAGCCTGTCTGTTACTTGTCTGGATGAAAACTTCTGGGTTTAGATTTACATCAGTAAATCCCATCTTCAAGTTTGTTATAGACATAGGTCTAGCTGACTCGTTGCTTACAAAACCAAACAACAAATAAAAACCAAGAACAGAAATAAAATTTGATTCATTAGTCCACCGGTTTATTTTTTTAGTATATAAATTATTCAGATTCACATCAATTCTCTGACCCTTTGGAACTACATTTCTCCTTGCAGAAGAAGGTGAACACAAGGTGATTGAGTATTCCAGGATGGATATGTCTGTTGTGGTTTACATAAATAAATGAGAGTCGTATTCTCTAACATAGCTTTTAAAGTCTTATGATATGGCTGTTGGTCCTTCTTTGCCTCCACAGACCTGCTCCTCCTGCAAGCGAGGCATGACATCGTCCTTTCCCTCTGGGTTTCATTATCTCCAAATACAAGTGAAGACTTCCAATACAGCTGTATGGAAGCAGGCCATTTATATGGTACTTACTCACTGGACATCTGCTGTGAGATGCAGCATTATCTATCATTTCAACACCTAGATTAGCTGAGGAGTCTGCCAGAATTGGTTGCTTATGGCAATCACCTGGGGTGCAAAAAAATCAGGTTTCAGTCTTCAGTACAACACCCTTGTGGCATGATACTACTGAAAAGCATTATTTTCCTACAAAGCCACTTGCCCTTACAAATGGTAGCTGATTCTGAGCCAGCACTCCTCCTAAAGAGAAATGGTATGTAAAGGATTGTGACAATATGTGAAGCTTGAAAATTAATGAAGGATTTAAGGTACTCTTCACCTGTATGTGGCAAATACAGTAGCTGAGAGGAAGTCAAAGCAAAAGCATATGGGTCCTGAATGCTTGGAAATATTTAATTAAGTGGATTATTAATCTAGACCATCAACTGCCACAGTCTCAAATTACCATTAATTCTGTTGAATTTTGTGTTTGAAATGATTACAGTTTAGGCAGCCCAGAGAGGGAAGAAAGTAAGGTTTTTTTACGTAACTTTAAATCCGTGAAAGAAGTGATGGTGTGCTGAGGTAAAATACCGATTTAAGTTTCACCATTTGGAACACAAGTGGCTTTCATTAAACAGAAGCAGGCAAAGCACAGGCTTAATGGTGCCTATAAACAATGTATCAATCATGATCAGTACCAAAAGCCAGTAAACCTTAGTGAAGTGACATGTGCTGAAAGTAATGTTTAATCTGCAAAGACAGTTGTTCATCTTTGATCTGTCATAATTTTATAAACTGTGGTTCATTTTTATAAAGAGATCCACAGTGAAATAGAACACTCCAGCAAAATGTGATTTGTAGTTTTATTAGTGCAAGATATGGCTCTCCTTTCTTAAGTGCCCAATACACTGAGCAGGGGCAAAAGTGGATTGCTGTTGGTGGAACGGAAAAGGGCAGTGGAAAGAAATAGAGAAAGTCCAGAATACCCATGTTAACGTTCATACAGACACCTTTCAAGCCTCTGTGTTTCATCAGGAGTGACTGATACTGTGCTGGTTGCAACAGTGTAAGAGCAAAATTGAAAAGGAGAGGGCAAAGCAAATACCAAGCGCATACCATTCTGAGCATATGTTGTAAATCACATCAGACTTTCTAAAACACTCATTTCTGCCCAATTTTCTTATAAGGTTAGTTCCTTCCTTAGGTGTACATATTCGACCGTCAAAATAATAAAAAACAAAAGTCTTCCCTGTTCTAGGCTTCATAACTGTGATAGCATTTCTTTGTGGTCATTGCCTTTCTTAATATGGGAAGAAGACATTAGGCACCTAAAGATGCAAAGAGGTGCCTAATGATTACAACTTTGCCATCTTCTCATCTGCATCTTTAGGTGGCTAAAATCCATTATCCATAGCTCCTAGAGATACAAGCCATGCCAACATTTCTAGCTGCTTGTTAATGAACCACCATTAGGAGCCAAGTGGAAGCATTGGCAGGCACATTTGGTTCATTTTAAATGCTGGATTTGGATTTCCAGCCAAGTAAGCGTTTAGGTTTGGAATAGATAACAGTACATTCTTAAAAGGTGTTTTTCATGAGGTTTCATGTGTGGTAATATGCCTCCAGAAAATATATCTAGCAGTTTAACACCCTTATAGTCTGAAATTACCTTCCATTTCCCAAGGGATAACCCTAACTATCATTTTATGGCAACAGATTCCTCTTGCTTCTTTCAGGCCTGTTTTCACTTTGTATAAATAATTAATTGTTCCCTGAAAAAGGACCTTGAACTAACTCTCCAACTTCCTAGGTGTATTCCCAGCAGTTGAATTTGTTTTACCTTATATAAATAATGAATGAATCGGCTATTACTGTGTATTTTAGTATATATTTAGTATGCATTTTTAACAAGTCTCTGAGCAGAGCATATGCTTGTGCAGAATTTTTGACATTTTTTTGGCCAAAAGCCGAGGTTTTGCAAATTTTCTGGCTATACTTGACCTATAGCTAGAAGATCTTCTGGTTTCTTTTTTTTTTTTTTTTAAATTAGTCCATTTAAATTTGAAACAGTTTCAGGTCTACGATTCTATTTTTAAACTATAAACTTCGCAGTTATATTTCTTACTTTTAATAATGATGTTTCTTGCTAGTATAAAACTATCTTGTGGTGTTTTTTTTTTCTGTTCATTTTCTTTATGCTTTGTTTTGTTGCACATCTGACTTCTGCCAAAGCTGTAAGTTAAATTTAAAACCAGTCATAAACCATCGACTATTTTATACATTAGGAACAGTGAGTATGAGTAATTTTTTCAGAGGCTTGTTACTGATGTCATTAGAGAAAAAATATGTTCTGTCCTTACCGAAAAGCAAATGGAAATGTTTATGAATAATAGACATTAGTCCTACAAGGAAGCAGGGAGTCTATAGTCTCTGTCTCTTGTTTGCTCCAGATGAGATAATCTACTAAAATTTATGCCTGAAGTCATTACAAGAAGCCATGTCTGGTCCAAAGGCCATATCTTAGTCCAAGAGCACATAATACAGATGAGATAAGTAATTGTAACTGAAATAATGTGATTGCAAGATCTGATTTTTCATGATCCATCAACACTAAAATTACTCCTCCCCTCTTCCTCCCCTCTTCATAACACTGGATAGCATTTCAGTATTTGGAAGTCACTGTGTTTTATAGCACTGCTGATTAGAGAGAACAGCATGCTTTGGATGATCATTGGCTTTGTAAATGACTTATGGGCTTCAATAACTTATTTGTATGCAGTCTGCTGCTGAGCAGAATCCACAGAAGCCCAATCAGACTAATCGGTAAGGTTATGGCTGCATACCTAAGAAACAAGCCTAGGATCAATGCTGGGCTTTGAGACAAAGTGTTACAAGCTAGTTTGCATGTGCACAATCCTTAGGGGTAGTTTCTGGTTGAGAGGTTTGTTTTGGAGGGGGAAACAGTTCAAAAGAGGGTAGGAAAATGACTTAACAGCCAAGAGATGCTGATGTTTCTCAGCTTTACATCCTTTCCTGGAGTTAGGTTTCTAAGTCAGAAATGCCTTTCTCATGGAAAACACCAAAGATGGACACTTGCATTCATTTATACATGGTAGCCAGTGTGTATGCCACTGAAAAGGTAGAAAAATATATTCATATATCCAATCTGTCTGATCTGATGTTCCCCAGCACCAAAACCACCAGCCTGTGGGATATGCCAGGGTAGATGAAGTGCCTTTGAATGTGTTCCAAATTGAGCAGTCTTTGAGACTGAGAAGATGTATAGAGTCAAGAAACCAGCTCTGCAGAGGGATACTCACAGGATTCTGGGTAGCTGTTTGGGGGCAGATGCAGTTCTCCCAGCGCATGTTTTAATTAATTTTATAAAGAAGAAAATGCCGCTAGCTTGGTGGTTAGGACACCTCTTCTGATGTGTTGGTGTTGCTGTGTTGGTGTTGCAAGCGATGCTTCATATCCTGTGATAAGACAACTTCTACACCCAAATGTGCCTTCATCACCACATAACTGGGTATGGGCACAGCGAAATGGACACCAGCTGTGCCAGAAAGTTTTGTTCCTATTGTGGGTGTACAGTTTGACCAAGGAGTCTGGCTCCACAAGGTAGAATCACAGAATCATAGAATAGTTAGGGTTGGGAAGAACCTTAAGATCATCTAGTTCCAACACCCCTGCCATGGGCAGGGACACCTCACACTAATCCATATCACCAAGGCTCTGTCCAACATGGCCTTGAACACTGACAGATATGCTTAGGCATCAGCTAAGAGACTGACGGAGGCATTGCAACTTGAAAGATTGTCTGCCAGAAAGTTAACACCTTGTGGTTACGTACCAGCTGAATGGGAGTGTTGAAAACTTAAACCATGCAAAAATGTTTGACATCAATTTCTAACACTGCAATCACATTCCTGAATGTATTTGTGATTATACATCAGTCAGGCACGCCTAATGTTTTTAAGAAACACCTTTAAAAAAAACCTCCTTCTGATACACTGGGATTCACTGCTTTCCTAGTCTAAGCAATCCTTATGGACAGATCCCCAGCAGGTATAAATCCCTCTTTTCTTAATAACTCATTTCCTGTCTCATTTGTGCCTGGGAATCTTCCTTAACTGACTATCCCACCTCCTCCCAGGGGATAATCTTTTAATAGCCACAGTAATTTTCTGTTTTAACGTATCAAAACATATGCAATAAATTAAGTCATAAGATGTTCTTTAGTGGATAAATGCTCTCAACTGCATCAATTTAAAGGCAACTTTTCACTCTGTCAAGCATTTTGCTGATATCTGTAATCATCAAGATTTTATTTTCCCTATATTTTGCAGGAAACAATTTCTTTATTTACTTACTTCAAGCAGTTTGTGGCACATGCGCTGCTCGGAAGTTTTCAATCTTAAGTTGCTCCGAGTGAGAAGTTAAGGTATTTCCTGCTGGACCAGGATCAATAGAGGTTTAAGGTTCTTGACAACAGCCTTTTAAGGAAATGATCTGAAACACATTTCTGAACAATGATCCCTTCAGAATGTAGTGGAGTTCAGGCACATTTAGAGGTCACCCATTCCCTCATTAATTCTACCTTGCTGAGAAAAATGCTGAGGGAGGTACAATATAGCAAATACCTTTTATTCCATCAATAAATTCTCTTTCCCTTTTTGCTACCAGCACATATTGCTACAATTAAGCCACAGCTGATGCAAAAGTACAATTATGCACTCTACATTACTGTAGAAAAAAAAATTACTTCAAAATAAATGTAACTCAAATACCCTAGTAACCTGAACGGTTTCAGATGCATATACTTCAAGACAATTTCATATGAGCATTTTGCTGTCTGAACTCACCTTACTGGAGATATATTGCAAGGTTATATGTAGGGTTTTTCAAAGGTTAAGAATTGACTTTGATGCATAGGTTTAAACAAAGTACATTTCTGAAAGTATCTATATCATTCTTTTTGGCCACCCTGTTATAAGTGGGATTTTCAGACAAGCAACTGGCTTATAGTCTTATTCTCACAGAAATATGCAACTGGGCTGGTTACAGTTTCTAGTCCTCATGAAAAGTTCTTTAGATTAGAAGAAAGACTCCTATTGTCTTCACAAGACTCTGGAGCAGATCTTTTCATTTCTAAGGACCTCAATTTAAGGTAAGATTTCTAAGGAATAAATGATGTCAAGTATTTGTTAAACTTTTCTCCTATTCCCTTGTCCTAGAACAAAAAGGTCTGTGTTACAATTTCTAAAGTATTTTAGCCCAGGAATGCATTGACTGGGCAGGGAGACTCCTTTTGTATCTACCAGAGCTCTAGCAGAGGCCCTTGAATGCGAAGAACTGTATAACCTCTTCAGTTTGGAATAGTCTCATACCTCCCCAAGGTTCTTAGAAAGGCCTAATTAGTGCAGGGCTTTTCCTGTGTTTTGTTGTCCGCTGCTTGGGAGACTAGCAGAGAGAGGGGTCAGCAAGTTTCTTTCCTGCTGAAATGCTGCGTTCCTCAAATGGTGCCAATCTCATTTGACCAGTGGAATATAAAACAATTAGCAGGCTGGTTTCTAATATTCTTGGGAAGTGATTATAGGTGCCCAGACCTTTAAAAAAAAAAATAATAATAAATCAATATCTTAATGGCTTGCTTGTTTCTTAAATGTTTAAAATAACTATAAGAAAAATAGAGTTTCTGTATTCACTATCACTTTCCTTTAGGATGCCTGTTATGTTCGTTATTATTGCCCTTGTTAAATGAAACAAAATCTAAACCTCACATACACAAAAAGCCAAACTCCTGCAGACTTCCCTATGTTTAACACTGAAAAATTCTTATAGTGTGTTTATGCTTAAACCCAAATGACTGCAAAAGCTCCTAAGGGAATAAACGTTTCACAAACCCTTATTGCTTTAATACAATTGTCTCTAGGTACCTAGTTTCAAAGTGACCCTGAGTTTTCAGAGGCATTATTAGGAATATCTTGTCACTCCCTATTGCACGAGTGGTCATTTATGCTATCAGGGTAATAATTAGGATAGATAACGTGATACAAACACGAGATTTGAGTGAGCTTCTGGGAAACCTCTGCAAACTCACAAAATTAATGGCTTAACCTCACAGTTCTCCAGTGGAAAATAAATTTTAATGGCTTTACAGACTCAATCCACATTTCAAGATATGAGTTTCCTCAAGCTCCTACTTGACTCCTATTAACTGCTAAACTTAAACAAATAAAAACTTATTTTCCAGCATGGTTCAAGGGGACACTGACAAGGTTCATCTTCTGTGAATGAAGAACAGGGCATTTCTCATTAGGTACTCAGAGCAAAGAGGCTGGAAATTGTAACATTAAAAAGGCATTTAAAAGTGCTAGAAATATGTGTGAACAGAAAAACAATGTGGGACACTGAAAATGCATGTGACACAGCTGACTAACAACAGAGTAGAGGGTATTAACAGATGTAACACCTGGTTAAGGCCTGCAAGAAAGGAGAAAAATACATTTGGATTTGTCCTCTGAAAGCGCTGAAATTCTGCAAGAATGGCAGCCTTTTGCACACCTGTGGTAGGTTACAGAAGCCAAAATTGTGGATATGGTTTCAATAGAACTGTTACCTGATTCACAGCCAAAAGTCCCACAAGCCTACACCAGCCCCAGGGTGGCAAAATTTACATTGCTGCAAGCCAGTTCCAAGTATATTGTGCAGCAGCATTTTGTTTGAGTGATTAGAGGACTGGCATAAAGAAAAATTTTTTAGGAGATAGTGGATCTTTGGCTGGCATTTGTAACATCCTAGACCTTAATTCTTACTAGGAAAAACAGCCTGTGAAATTCCAGGAAGCAAAAATTACTGTACATGCTAGTAAAGCCATGACTTGGGGTAAGAATTAGCTCCAAGGCAATAGAGAGAAATTCTGATTTTGAGATTCTGTTTTGGTAGTAATGAAACAAGTCTCCGGTTTGTAGCTGCTCGGCTGCCACACAAAAGCACTTTCCAGCCAATCACTGTACAGGACACGCTTTCATGGGTTTCTAATCTTGTTCTTTTTTGCTCTTTCTGACTTTGCTGAACAACGCACATTGTATTAGCAGAGCAATGCATATTGATGTTTCCTAGTGTTACAGTGAAAAGGGAATACTGATCTTGCTCCCATTGTATGTTATCATTATCGCCCTTCAATGGATTACTTGAAGTTTTTACATGTGCCCCAGAATGATTTGCAATCACCACCTTTAGTTCCTCTGTCCTTGAAAAGAAGATAATGAATTGCTCACTTGTCTTGGCTGTGTATTTAAATTATATTAAATATAATGACAAAATGCCAAACTCTGCTACCCCTCATAGTGTAAAAAATCTTGGGATGACTAGAAATCATTACTTTGTAAATGAAAGAAAACAGAACACAGCCTGCAAATACCAGAAAACCCATTAAAACATACTGGTAGAGATTTTGCTCTCTAAAATAGTTATTGCAAGCCATAAGGTCTCCTGCTTACCTCCTTCCTAGATCTGTGAGAACTGTGGCAGGTTTGGGCATTAGGCCGCTGTCTCCTTGGGTGAAGGGGGCAGGTACTGGGGCACTGGAAAACATTATAGCTGAACGAGCTAAATTTACCTGTAAAGGCTGAGCCCTGTGACCATGTAAGAAGAGGCTTCCTTAGTGGGTAGGATTTTAGTTGATTTCATATGGAGAAGATGGCTTTCACTTTTGTTACTGGGCTTTCATACACTTCGCTTTTCCCTAAGGGCAAAAGCCTCTGAGGAAAGTGTTAAGTCTGTCTTTCTGTCTTGCTTGTACTGCTGGGGCTGATTATTGCTTCTCCCTCATTTCAGTGTGTAGGTGGGGCCTCCATTAAAGTGCCTGATCACAGGTCATGTTAGATGATAATTAGCAGTTTTGAGTTACTTTCTTCTATCCCAATCTGGGCCTCTTATTTGCTTAAATCCTTTGTCATATGGCATTTCTTTACGGAAAAGAGCCTTCAACGTCTGGAATTCATGCTACAAGACCTTAATTTGGAGACTAAAAGAGATGCTTATTAAACTGCCGTGGTCATGCTACATAACAGAATCAGCATGTGCTGCTGAAAGGTTTGCTTTAATATCTAGACTGTAGTTGTTTGTGTTGGCTAGTACTTGTTCAGATAGGGATTATAGGGAAAATCACCTCTCTTTTCCAAGTTGATTCTGTGTGGGAAGCAGACAATGTGAGAGCATCCTGGATATTTGAAAATATACAGTCCTGATAAGATAACTCACCTCCACTTTTATTAATTCTGTTCTTGAAAACCAGTAAACAGAAAATGGCAGTGAGAGTAACAAATACTTCAGTTAATGTTAGGAGGGAGCCATGAACATTAGTGTTTTCCACTCCATTCTAAATAAGTTTATGATAAGAGATGAACACATCATGTGACAGATTTCAAAAGATGTAAGTCATGCAATGCACACTAGTGCCTGTACTAGAAAAATGCATATGAAACAGTTTCATGACTGATTTTCAATATACAGACATAACATTGCCAGTGGAACGGTCTGCTCATTGGCTATCAGATTATGGGTTCCTTGAACATTCCTACTCCAGGAAAGGCAGTGAAGACTGCCACTGAAGTTTAGTCACGATCCTTCAGTCTCATACATATGTCATTCTTGTGCTGGCTTAATTTCACACAATTTAAGGAAGGTTTAGAAATAAACCATTTCTGTATTTTCATCTTTCTCTGCCTGCGGCATATTAACTGGAGCCTTGTTAGGCATTCAGCTATTCAGTAAGTATAGGCATAAGGGTGGCATTATTTGCCCCTTATTTCCTTGCTTTGGAGATGCCTAAATGTATAATAATAATGTTGATGTAAAAGCAGTTCCAGCAGTTTCCCTAGGTACATCAGGTTTCTGCACCATTTAATTTGCTGCCAGCAGAAGTGTGAGAAGTTGATGTAAGAAATACTCATGAAGAATACTTAGAATATAAATTTAGCATATGTTTTTTGCCTTCACATAACTAGGCAGCAATGAGAGTGACTTCTCTGGCTGTCATGATAGATAGTTTGTGAGCTTCAGGAGTTATCAATACCTATTACATTATACAATGAAAGATTTTTTAAGTATCAGTTGCCATGATAGGATATATGAATCTGCACAAGCTCACCTGCACATTTGTTGAATTAGGCAATCATCTCAATATTTTATTTTACGTATAAATCACATCATTTGCATCATCCCACTAGCATTGCGTTGTGATGCATGAAGGGTCAAGATGATGGTGATGCTAGTGGGGAAGTAAGAATGAAATTATTTTAAGAAAACTCAAACGCAAACATCTATTTCTTTCTTTCCATGAAAGCATCAGGACTGATTATCAGACTGCAACATTTACAGAATTCATTTTGCATATTTTCATGAAGAAATTTCTTCCACAGGCAGCCAGTCACTGAGAAGACAGATTTGCGTTTTGCATAAAGTCACTGAAATAAGCTTGCCAGGTTGCTAGACGTCATGTTGCTCTTTAGCCTGAAGGTGGTGCTGTTGATTAGTGATAACATGGCACAGCAGTCCAGCGAAGAGATGATCAGTTTGCTATCACTGCAGCTATTCTTTACTAAACTTAAACGAAGCAGCCATCTGGAGCTTATTCCAGTTTTTGAATTCAGTTACTTTACTGCTTAACAATGACCTACAGAACAATTTAGCCATATTATTCTCCCCTTTTTTATGTAAATCAGAGAAAACAGCTGGAGAAATAAGTATAATGTGATACAGAAAGTTTTGTTACCTGCATTAAAGCATAACACGATCTGCTAAAAAAAAAAAAAAATCCCAAACAAAAAGAAAACCCCCATAACCCCCAAAAAACCTAAAAACATAACTTGTGCAAGTCAGACAAAGACTGCAATAGAATAAGTAAGAAAAACATTAATATATTTTTTATCCAGGTATTCCTAGACTTTTAAAGATTTCCATTCAATGGAGCCTTCATGGGAAAAATCTCCATCAAAGTACGGAGTTCTACTGAATATGTTTAGTACCTTTAGTGCTTGTGAGACGCTGCATACATCAGGCCTGTGCTCAAAAAAATGAAGAGAACAAGAGCCTGCATTAGGATTTTCCTTCCTCATACTGTTCTTATTATGTGGAAAACAACTCCTGTGATCAGAGCTGGAAGCCTGCTTGTTGGCAACATGGACATTTCCCGTAATAGCCTTAGTCAGGATTCCCACTGCAGTGGTATTTTTTTTCTCTTGTTCACTGCAGCTAACTTAACTTTTAGTTAACTACTCTGAGACTATTATAAACACCAAAGCCTATAGTCTTATTTTTCCATGCAGCTAAATGAACTCAAGGAGCATTAAGTTTTGTCTACAGAGTATTAGGACCTTATTAAAGGGCTATACTGTAATTTGGAGACAGTAACCCAGATGATGGGTCCAGTTGTGTAGTGATGTGCTTACTTCCACACCATGCATGTCAAGTCTATAGGGGCGGCGCTGCAGCCCTCCTTTCCATTAGCCTCTAATCCATCTCTCATTCAATTCTCACTTCTCAGCAGCATGACTGAGGACTGAGCTAGCTTTAAGACTGCAATCACAAGCAGTCAGGTCCTTTCTTCCCATCACTTTTTCTTCCTTCCACTACAAAGAGGAAGTAAGGAAAGTGCTGTGGTTCCCATTTCCAGTAGAAGATAATCCTACAGTGTGAGAATATGAGTGGTTCAACTAGATCAGAGTTAAGGATCACCTTGCAAATGATCTCAGGTCCACCTGGTAGGGGCATAGCAAAAAAAAGCATAAGAAAGAATGTAAGAGTAAGGCAATCTTTCTCCTGACAATATAATCTCATTTTGAGGCAGTCAGCAATTTATGCTATGCCTAAGCAAATAACTGTCTGCCTTAGAGTTCCTACCTCTCTTGAATACAATTCTGTTTGGAATTCCTTTCTACTTTTGACTCCCACAACATGTTACAGTAATTGATTGTATTACACCATTGAATGGGACGATGTCTCCTTCTTTTTGCATTTACTTCCTCGTGAAAAGGCTTTTGAACATAATGAATAATCATTCATCACTTATCCCTTCTATACATCATTTTCAACAACTCTGCAGCCTTTTTTCATATTGCCATAGTACTGCTCTATTTTAGGTCTATGAACTGTTCAGGACTCCGCATGTACAAAGCAGCCACCAGCATGTATCAAGGGAGAAAAATAAAACCACACATTGGAATATCAGAATATCAAAATTTCAAATTAGTAGCAGCATAACAGTCATATCTTCAAAACTGTGTACATAAATTCATTACACATCTTAAAATCTCTCTTTGCAAAGTGTGTTTATTTCTTATTTAGAAAAGAAGAAACAGAAATGCAGGCAAGTCATGCTGCTTACCCAAGGTCACTGTGCTAGAGGCAAAATAATTTACAAGTTAGGACCCTGTAAAACAACACTACCTGCCTGTGCTCCTCATCATTTTGGAGGTACTCACTTCTCTTGTTGCATGTCTTTTTTACAGAATATAACAGAGGGTTTTAAGTTTTGGGATGGTAATTGCAAAGAAGTTCTGACTCCAGTCCATAGTACTGGATACCCATGAAGAAAATTCATGAGGTTTACCTGTCCAGATGCAAAAAGATTAACAGCTTAGTTGCCATGAGATCCCCAGGTGCTTAGCTGGACATCCACTGGAGAGACTAGAGATGAAAAAATGTGACATTTCAAGAAGCTGTGTGTATATGAGAGCCTTCAGTGTAAATTACAGAATATGAGACTGCTCCATCAAGAGTCCTTGGAGACCACTGTTATCTTTCAAAGTGCCTTCAAATGCTTGCACAAAATAGGCTTAACTCACATTTCTTTATGCAGCTACCTCTTTTCTCTCTTTGCTCCTCACCTGTTCTTCCTGTGACCTGCATTTTTACTTCCCAAATTGATTTCACTTTTTTTCCTAACAAAAAACTATAAATCTGTTCTTTTTCTTTGGTTTCTTATTGGCATAAGACTTTTTTAGTTCTACAGTGAAAGATCTAATTTTTCCATGAGATTTCCTAGTAATGCTGTGCTGCTTAGTTGCATAGTATAAAACATAATCATTAGAATATAGACTGTGGTTCTGACTTTAAGGGCTTCTGCCCACACAACTCATGACTGCATCCAAACATACATAAACAAAATACACACATGCACACATACGGCAAATGCAAACATACCAATGATTTCAGAATCAAGATTATCTTTCTGTTTTCAGCTTAGACTCAGTAAAGTAAGGTTCGATTGTATTAGACAAGAATGTGTTTTTATGCAAACCCTTTTTTGGGCACAGCTCTTCTTCTGAGAAAGAGCATTAGTGAACCCTTGCCTTCTCTTTGCTCTCTCAAAACAGGGTTTTAATAATATAAATTATAAGTCAAGGACCTTCAAAATATAAAGAAGCTGAAAAAAAAGCCAGTAATATAATTGCCATCAGCTATGTACAAAATTATTTATGTCCTGAAGCCTGAAGTCACTTCTAGTTAAGTGTATTTGACAAGGTCTGTCCTAAAAAAATCCCATTCCTTCCGATGCGGCTAAGGGACTTTCCTAAGTCGTGGAGAGGATAAGAAAGCCTTGATGGTAGAGAGTTTTCCATGACTGACTTTGTTCTGCTGTTTTTAACCTGCAACTTGTGCAGCACTGGTAACTGAAGTGGAGAATGCTGGGTTTTGTCTTCTGATTATGGAGCTGGATTGTAGGATAGGTAAGTGGCTCAACAGCAAGCTTGTGGGAGGCCTTTGTTGTTTTATACTCCATTGCTATTCTATGTGATTTGCTGTGAGAAAGGTGACAAAATGCATGCATTAAATATTGATACTTCCTGTATATTCATTATACAAATTTAATTACACCACTGCTCCCCAATGTGATAATTGTACTTAAAACAGTACCAAGGGCAAAAATTAAAATAGTAACACTTTGTAAAAGTGCATTCAGCTTGAAAATGAAACTTTCAAAATAAATTAACCTGGGTATTGGGAACAGTTCACATAAAAGTTATTATTACGTGAGATATTCTTGTTCATAGCTAGTATTCTTGCATCAAGGCCACTACATGAAAGATTTCTTTTGGGACTCATTTCCCTTCTTCTCAGGACAGTATATACAAGACATTAATTTATTTTAGCAGTATCAAGTTCTGGCAAATTGACAAAGAATACTCATGGTTTTAGGGTAATGTCAGGTATGAGAATTATTACAATTTGTAGCATGAAAACAATTTTCCTCCTATTTATGTCTGTGTGTTCAGAGAGAGAAATGTACAGCTACTAGAGCTGGGAGAAACATACAGTACACAACAACCACTATTATGGACGTTTTTTTTAAAACAGGTACTCCAGAAACTCCAGTATTTTATTCACAATTTACTGTACTATGATACATTGGTGGGTATTCTTGCTTAATTCTGTGTAGCCCAGCAAAATATGAAAGCATCTTTGGACTTGGTATGAGATTGTCCTGAAGAAAAGGCTTATCTATCCTTTAAGAAAACAACCCAAACTGTGATGTAGAAATGGTATGACAGTATGTGTTGCAATAAATCCATTTGACCTACCGAAACCAAACTACCTGTTATAAAGGATGGCATTTTTTGAGCTATTTTTAAAGAAAATTAAATACTGAGTAGGTTTAAGCCTGTATGTCTTTTAGAATTGCACTATACTGACTGATACTTTCTTCTTTACAGTGGGGTAAGAACATCACTGCTGTTACCTTTCCTTCTATTTGGCAGTATAGAAAAACTCATTCCTTGATATGTGTAAGTTTACACTGATATCAGAAGAACTTTACAACATTGTGTACCACAAATGGTACTTGAAGATTTCTATATATGGCTAAACTGCCATGAATTTCAATAATTCTGTTTACAGCAGCAACTGATCTTCCCCCATGAAATTGCAGTTATGTGGCATGATATTTCAAATCTGTGCATATTTGGCAAATTCATGGGACAGTTTTCATATATGAATTCTTCCATAAAGTACAGGTCTTCCTTGTATCAGAAATGCTGATACTTATGAGTTGATGATTTGACCTGCAGTTAATTTTGAAATTCTTCCTGAATGTTCTTGAGGAAAAGCAGTAGTTACTGATTTTTTTTTCAGAATTTAAAAAATATTTCTCTGTCACCTCTTTTCTCACAAAAGCTTTCATCT
Source organism: Psilopsiagon aurifrons (assembly GCA_025447955.1). NCBI lineage: Eukaryota > Metazoa > Chordata > Aves > Psittaciformes > Psittacidae > Psilopsiagon > Psilopsiagon aurifrons. The sequence goes on from JAOEHY010005009.1 coordinate 23,597, forward strand.
ACTTACTGTAGACCTTTTTAAGCACACTTCCACAGTCACTTTAGTATTTGCTGCTTACAACATAAAGAGGAAATGTTTCTAGACCCTAAATATTAATCTCCTTATTGCCTCTCTTTGAACAGAAAAAGAATGTGCACTCCTAGAGTCTCACCCTAGTTGCAGTATTTTCCCATGATAAATATCTTTTCCCTTTCTTTAGCCCTGCAAAGTACTTTTGTCCTTTATTTGCCTCTAATGCTTATGATAAAAAATTAAATTACTGATCATCCTTTCAATAAGTTTCCCTTAGAGAATCTCTGCTAAAGAACAAACATTTAAGAGGGATGCAGAAGCTTTAGTTTTATACACAGCCCTACTATATTATTCATTGCAATGCATTTTTAATGTCACAGAAAGAAAAGTAAAATATATTTTAGTTTCAGGGACTAGGCAGCCAAGTGATCTAGGGAATCACAAATTCACAAAGGCTGAAGACAAATGCATATAGTGAGAAAAAAACCCTCAAACTCTCCTAACTTTAAGTAATCTGAAGGTTTTAATGAGAGATTTCTGAAAACTCTCACTGGCTGAAAATCTCTGGAGTCTGTCACCGTGGTTCAGAGATGCTGGGAACCTCTGACCTAGAAGTATTCAATGAGTTTCAGACACAATCTTTTTTTCAAGCAAGAAATAGGTCAGGAAGATTGAGATAATAAAAGAAAAAAGGCTGAAAACAAAGCAATAGCTATTAACGTAGATGTTTGGATTATGATGAAAGTTTCTCTACCTATCCTATTTCTCTTTATTTTTTATAAAGAAACCAACCTTTTTTTCTTTTGGTACTTTTGTTCGTAAACCAACTCATTTTGACTAAATAATTTCAATGATTTATGTGATCATCCTGTTTGGTATTTAAAACCTGGGTACTATTTTACAAGAACAAAGAGTGAATAATGTTCTTTACTTTGTTTATGAATTGTCAGGGCTAATGGTTTTCTTTGTGTTGTATTCTCTTGGAATTCAGCAATTTATCTTCAATCCACAAGAGTTACAGCATCTACTGAAGAATCGATTTACAAACCTCTCTGAACATAAGACTGCAGATTAAACCTTATGGCCACTGTGTTCTTCAAACATGAATGCACCTTTTATGCTACACAATGATGGAATTGCATCATTGTTTGATATAATAAATGAAAAGCAGAGAAGGAGTTTTAGCTTTTGTTCTGCACTTCATAACAAAGAGTCTAATCAACGGCAATTTTCAAGCACATATTTTGAAGCCGGGAAATGTGTACTGTTAATAGATGTTTCCATAGACTAAAACTTAATTTGTATTGTAGTCTGCCAAACATCTGAGAACAACTTACCCATTACAAGAAACAAAACTGATCAGAAATTCAAGAATAATAAATATGGTTTACTTTTGAATAGTGACTGTGAGGGCTAATCATTTTAGAAACATAATTATTTCAATGATGAAATCATCATATTATAAAAACAATTCCCACAAATTGGTAAGTTCTTGTTATTTCAATAATCCTTTACGGATGATTACGACCTTATTTTAACAGAAGTGAAGAACATATGTCAGTGCAGGTAGTTGATACTTCTCAAAAAGTGTCATTATTTTTTTTAAAGATGCTGCTATTCATCTGCCTGACAAAAATACTAATCCCAATGTAAATCTTGGCAACATTACTGCTTCCCCTCAGCCATTTGTTTTTTTCACCTTGACCAGTGCAAAATTCAGAGTTGCCTTGATAGGCACAGTTTGATTACAAACTGCAGGTGAATTTCCCATAAAGACATCAGAAGGTTTTTTGGAGTTCACCACTTACCCAGAGTATAAGGAAGAGAGAGCACTTTATTGTTAGGAAAGGCATTGTCTGTTAAAAACAGGAGAGTACGAAATGGCAGTGTTCATGAAAGGCCTGTGGGAAAGACAATTAAGTAAACAAAAAAAAAAAAAAAAAAAATCCTGATACTCCAAAAATAACCCTGATACTCCAAAAATTATGAAACTGAAGCCAAATTTTATTTTGATGAAAGATCTATAAGGCATTCAAGGTGATATTTAGGCAGTTTTTCAGTCCATTAATTCATGTTGATGAAGAAATCTGATTACAGACTGGACCAGAAGTATTCAGGGAAGCAAAACTAAACGCAAGAAAGAAAGTCCTTGGACGACATAAACAGAAATAGTTGGCTAAGCTTGACAAAGGTACAAAAAGAAATCAGAGTTCTGATGAAAGTTAAAATTATGAAGACATCAATGTAAGGAATGAAGACATTTCAGAAATGGGACTGATAAAAGTTTTAGAAAGAAAATGCCCAGGAACTTAAAGAGATCAGGAATACAAAAATGGAAAGAATGCACAGAAAGGTTAAACTGAGAGGAAACACAGTGACTAAAGAAAAATCTGATGTCAAAGAAAATTTTGAGAGCATTTTGTCCCCAGTTAGTTTTGATGAAAGTATGTATGTGGGGGAAGAACAAATATAAAAGAACTGTCTACAATTAATAGTTGAACTGAGTTGGTGAAAAGATTCTCCTGAAACACAAATCAGGAAAAACAGGTTGAGAGTAACACTTTACAGATAGATAGAAGCCATTTTAAAGAGTAAAAGGGGATGACTGCTGGGGCAAGTTCTAACCATACTCAAGCTACATTGACTGGGTATGCCTGCTGTGCTGGCTAATGAAGAAAGTGAAAAGGCCAATAATGATGTTTGTCTTGACTTTTGTTTCAGTTTGGTTGGAAGCATTGTGGAAAGCTACAAAATCGCATAGCATTCAGATCATATAATTGCAATTATGAAGGCTGTATTTGAAGACTCCTGCAGCTTTGAAAAAAAATAATGAAAAATTAAACAAGCCAAATCTTGGTATAATATAAGGAAGCAGAAAGTCACTACAGGTTTTCATCATATTCTTAAACTAGACAGTAAGAATGATAAATGAGGTAGAGGTCATGACTTGAGATGATCTAAAGTTAAGGTCCTTAACTAACACAGATGACATCACACAGCTGAAAAAAATGTTTGAATTATTGATGAATCAAATTAATAATTAACCTTGGAAGATTGGTTTGGTCAACTTTGACTCATAATAAATGCCAAGAAGATGAAGTGGCTGACTGTAACATGAAATAGAAGCAAAAGGAAGGGCAAGTGAAATGTGGCATCTGCGAAGTCAAAGAATATGCAAGACTCCTATGTGCACAGAGGACCCTTGGCCACAGCTGAGGTTTCCTTCAGGATGAGAATAAAGGAAGTGCTTCACAGGAACTGATGAAACTAGGAATTAATAAAACTTTACTTCTCATACTGCAAACATATCAGATCTGTGCACTAGCACTATTATTCTGTGGGCTGGAAGGAGTTACTTTAAATGAGGGAAACAACTGAGTTTTTTGACATAAGCACCATCTCAAAGACTTTGGGTACTAAAAAGACATTTTTGGGTTGAAAGATTTTACATGAAGAAGGTGAAAGGAGAATGGTATATGAAGCCAAGGAAAAATATTGGGTATATTGAAAGATCATGGCAGTAGCACTGTAGAAGGTGTAACTGTTCACAAAAAAATGCTGCAATAAAACATGGAAATGCACAAAAGTCTGTCCACTGGCAAACTGTCAGCTCTATGATCTAACATTAATTCAGGGATTAATAAAGGAAAGTGATCTGTGCAGAAATGACCCATATAGCCTCTATTGTCTGAAAAGATATTCTGTGATGAAAAGATAAGAAGTAGACAAAAGCAATGGATAACTTCATTCTCTGAACAAATTATTTATATTCTGGACAGGAATGGAGAGGAAGAGTATCCTTCGGGATATTTTGCTTTTTTCAAGCACACTGTACTAGGCACCTACTGTATTTGAATTAACTGTGGACACTGACTTCATTACCTTTTGTTTATGCTGATAGTAGAGTGGAATTCGGGGGGTGAACTTTGAGGCAGGGCAGCTCATGTACAGCAATGCTCCTGCTCCCAGTCCTTATGTCAGAGTATGTCATAGCAAGTAGTTTAATAGGGGTCCCACAAGTGATGGTCCCTCAAATGTATCAGCATCTCTTAATTGCTTTTCTCCCCCCCCTTCTAAGTTGCAATATTTTACTCTCTGAAAGGAATGTCTTCACTTCTCTCACTCCTTAGACAATAGAATTGCCTTCAGTCCTTCTGCTGCCTTGCACTTTTGCTGCTAGATGACTGTTACCTGAGCATTCATTCATGTATTGATTCAGCTACCTAGAGTTCAATAATGTAAATCATCCTGCATAAGAATTAGGGGAGAAATATTAGCACATACCTGTGGTAATATAATCTCAGGTGGCAGCTAAGCCCCACACAGCCACTTGTTCACTCTCCCTTGGTGGGATGGGGGAAAGAATTGGAAGAGTAAAAGTCAGAAAACTTGTGGGTTGAGATAAAGACAGTTTAATATGTAGAGCAAAAGCCATACACGCAACCAAAGCAAAACAAAGGCATTCATTCACCACTTCACATGGTCAGGCAGGTGTTCAGCAATCTTCAGATCAGGGCTCCATCACGCATAGTATTTACTTGAGAAGACAAACGTCATTGCTCCAAATGTCCCATCCTTGTTCTTCCCCCAGTTTTAGGTGCTGAACATGATATCATATGGTCTGGAATATCTCTGAGGTCAGTTGCATCAGCTGTCCTGGCTGTGTCCCCTCGCATCTTCTTGTGCACCCCCAGCCTACACACTGATGGGATGGCGTGAAGAACAGAAAAGGCCTTGACTCTGTGCAAACACTGCTTAGCAATAACTAAAACATCCTTTAATTATCAACACTATTTCAAAGTGCAGAACTAAAACAAAGCCCTGTAGTAGCTATTATGAATTAAATTAGTTCTACCCTAGACAAAACCAGCACAAATTTGTCATTGCAAATAAAAAGGAAGTACATTCTTTCTGTGAAAGGCAGTGCATGGAGGTATGCCATTTTTCACTTGTAGCACCTAATAGTATTTCAGTATTTTTAGTCAGTTATCAGAAAGAAACACACTTGCATGACTGTAAATGAACAATTTTACTCCTTTCAAACTCATATATTGTTTAAAATTACAAAAATTTACTTTGAAACTTGCTACATGAATTCTGGAAAATTTGTCATACTTATCTACCCTACAGGATAACCAAATTAAACTCAAATCTACTACATATGGAGAACTTTGCCAGCCAGCTAAGTAGAGTCTATAGATATCTTGATACACTAGTGCAGTTCTCAAGGCCATCCACAGTGGACAAGTACAAAGATTAAGTTTAAGTTCCTTACAACCAATTCTTTTCATCTTGAATCTGCATGTGTATAATTCTTTGGCTGGCATACTCCCTTACTACAGTATTGAAGCACAACCCTTTAAGGCCCTATTATTCAATGTGCAAGCTTATTAAAAACATACAGATTGCTTTGTGCCAACACTTAACCTTGTCAAGTGATTTCCGGAAATTTTTTACATGTTTTTTATTCATTTTGTTGTAGATTACCCGTAAATAAATAAATGTATTTGTAGTGTGTGGTTTATTCAGAATCATGGAAGTGTGATGTATGGCTTCACTATGTCTGCTCTGATTGCCCAGCATTTTTTCTATATGACTGCTTAAATTCCGGTTTTGTTGTTCTGCCTCATGAAGCATTTCTAAACAGGAAAAACAAAAGTCAAATTACAAGACAACAGAGAAAGTATTTTGGATGCAAAATTTTTGGCATTTCTTGTTTATGTGACTTTCATCCCCTGCCACTATGCATTTTTCTCAGAAAAATGTCTGCCAAATATGGAGCTCAAAAGTAAAAGAAGCCTGAGATTTAATTCTATGTTACTAAACTCTTTTTGTTGATATGTATTCATTGCAAACTTTCTAAATTCTTGTGTCACTGCACAAATTTACAGAGTAGAACCTTTCCAAAGAGAAGCACTTTTTAGTTTTCTAAACAAGTCATCACTGTTTCAAACAGCAGTCTGGCACCTTTTTACTTTAGATAAGCAACGGATGACTACATAGTTTATGTTGTTAACAACAGGTTTTTCTTAAACATTCTCTTCACAGAATCCTTAATTGCAAAGTTCTTATATAAGAAACATTAGTGCAAGTAAAAATATAGTTTAAAATGTTTAAAATGTGGCTTTTCTTTTCTGATTTACTTCAAAGCTTATACATCCCTTCATACAAAGCAATCTCATAAAATAATGATGAGAAAACATAATTCTACTTTCTTTCAAAGATTTCTGATATAACAGAGGTATGCAATAATTCAAAAAACCCCAGCACCCCGAACTGCAAGAGTATAGGTTTAGGATTTCTGGCAAAAGCATAATGCTCACTGTCTTTCAGACACTGCTTCCTGACCTGGAAAGGTTACTTGACCTTCATTCTTTTGGGACGCTGAATACTGTTAAAAATGTGCTCTGGAAGTTAAAGAAAGGGAAGGCCTCCTAGTAGTTCATGGTATTTGAATGGACAAGATGTCATGAAGCTAATCAAACTTCTATCCCAGCTCTATTAGTCACTTACTCCCATGAGCCAAGACACTTCTCTGTTCCATGTCATTCCCTCCAAGCTTTGGCCTACAATGTCTGTCAGGCTTAAATAATTTTGCGCACATGTACTTGTAGAACGCTTATCATTGTTGATCCATTTCAAATGTTTATGTACTGCAGCACAGGAAAACAAAATAATAAAGGGCATTTAGAGCATAATTAAAATTTTTGTTCTTTGTAATAAAATTTTCTTAAAACATAATCACTTCACCTTGTTCCAGTCCACTGTTACTACCTTGCAGTTATTCACCCTTCCTTCCTTTTATGCCAATGCCAGGGTTTTTTTTTGGAAGAGGTAGGACAAAAGACATTTTTTTTAATATGGCTCATTTCACTAATCTACCGCACAGGCTTGAAAACATTTCTTTGGATGATTCAGAGGGGTTGGGGGATGTAGTATGAAACTGAATTCTGAGGATATCTGCTGAAACATATTGAAAAAATTGTAAATTTATGTATGTATATATGTTGAAGGCAAGCCATAGTGGGCACCTAAGCACCACACAACTGCTTGTGCACTTTCTCTCCAAATCCCTAGAGGGGGAAAAGGAAAGGGAAAATTAAAGTAAGAAAACTTGGGAGTCAATAAGAACAATAATGACAGTAATGATCATGATGGTAATAATAATAAGTAGTGAAGGATAAGTGGAAAAGAGAGAGGAGATGAAAATAAAACAAGTGATGCAAAGTCAGCCACTCACCATCTCCCATTGGTCTGCTTTGCCAGTTCCCGAGCAAAGCATGGTTAACTGTCCATAGCCCGCCTATTTTCCCTTTCAGTGCTGAGCAGGATGTTATATGGTATGCAGTATCTCTCTGATTAGTTTGGGTCATCTGCTCAGGCATTTTCCCTCCCAAACTATTGCACAGCTTCCCATCTTCTTCATGTGGGGGAGCGGAGTGAGAAACAGAGAAGGTTTTAACACTGTGCAAGCACGTATCAACAAAAGCTAGAACATTAGTGGGTTACCAGTATTGTTATGGTCAGAAATCTAAAACACAGCCCTATATGATCTGCTAAAAGGGAAATTATCTCTATCCTAGCCAGACCTGGTAGAAAAGATATTACAAAAACATTTTTTAAAACTGATAGTAATTTCTTTTTCCCCTGCCAAGACCAAAGGCAGAGTTATTGCATACTTCTCTTCAACAGCTGATAAGCAATTAAAAGCAATTTAAAGACTGCAGCTCCTTGCCCTGCTCAAGGTGATTGCAGAAGAAATGCAGAATCCCAAATTAAAACTTTTGCATAAAAAAGTTTGCATTTTTTGACTTCTATGGCGGAAAAGGATATTACAAGCTGTTGTATAAAGTGATTACCCATATGGTTCCAGACTTACAGAACACCTGAGGTCTTAAAAATATGCATTTACCTTTGCTGCAGTGTACTAAAGTATCTATTTATAGAACTGGGTGAAATTCTGTGTTCAGATACTGAATTAAAAAAAGAAAAAAGATTATTTTGGGCCAAAATTATTTGTAGATGTATATAACATTGGGTTTGTTTGTTTGGTTTGGTTTTTTTCAAATGCTATCTCTCCGAGAACCTTGAAGGCACATTAATGTTCAAAGTGTTTTGTTCCAGTACTATGTACCTGATAAAAAACTGCATACTGAAAGTCTTCTTCAAGGCCAGCTAAAAATCAACCTTATGGGACTTTTCATTCTATACCCAATTTCAACTGTCCTGGTCCTATCTGTCATGTGTAGTTCTTCCATACCACTGTACGTTCTCTACATGTTACATCCTTTTAGCCTAAAGCCTACAAACTTGACATACTCTGAAAATAACAATATTCCAATCTCCTTTCCTTTTTTTCCCCATGGATATGTATCTGAGCTCCCACTGCTCACAGTAATTTGTAAAGCTTTGTTTCTGCTGACAGATGTTACACACACTTAGTAGAATGTGGTGTCTACACAGCACTGTAGGAACTTAAATGACCCCATGCAGATAAGCTCATTTGTGTTATGTGTTTATATCAATAACTTATAAGAAAATAGCTGAGCTGCACAAAATTGTTAACATCTTTGATAATGCACCCTGAAAATATGATTCTTGGAATATGCCACTGTTCAATACTAAGGACCACATCAGTACAAAACAATGATTCAGCAACTAAAAGAAAGCATGTTGGTGCAAATAGACAGTTTAAATATTTGAAAAGCTCAGCTATGCAAAACAAATTATTAGCATTATGGTAAAATAAATATAAACTTTAGAACCTTTAGAAAAATCAGTTTTCATTTACTTGTTTTCTTAGGCAAATTATGGTTTAGTGGGAGGCGTCCATGCCCATGGCAAGGGGGTTGGAACTAGATGATCTTAAGGTCCCTTTCTAACCCTAACTATTCTACGATTCTATGATTCTATTTTTTTTTTTTTTTCCCAAGGGAAACACACAATGCTTTCAAGTTCTTGATTTCCTCAAACCACCTTTACCACACCCTCTTACTGCACCATTCCAAAACTCTGACCAAAGTTTTTCCTTATTAGGCACTGAAAAAGAGGGACAGGTGTAATTGTGTTGGGAGGAACAATTCACTTTTACCTAGAATTTCTGAAGAAATTTTCTTGTAAGCAAGTAAAGGCTCGCTCAGTGAAGTATTGATTCCTGAGAGAGATTACTGCACCTTCTTCTAATGCACTGCCAGGTAGGAATTATACTTATGCACTTTGGGGAATTATAATAGATCTTTCAGATGGCTCTTTATGCAGGACTAAAAGTGATTATAAATAGAAATTGAAAAAACAGTGTTTGCATTGTCCATTGACCATGTTTTTTTTGATATTTAAAAAGAAAAAAGAAAAAAAAATACTTAAACAAAATATTAAAATTTGCATATTTCTACTGCATTTTATTTGGCAAAGTGTTTGAATCTTCCTCACTTAAGATGCCTTGGATGACTGAGCTCAAACCCTTGTCTGGTACTATTGCAATACAAATTGCACCAATTCACAATTGCAAAATAAGTTTGGCATTGACTAAATAGTTTGCAGAAAATACCTAACTCAGCTGTTATACTTTGAATTGCTGATGCGAGTTCGTCTTTCAGCCTTTCTACCTTTCAGGCTTTCTACATAAAATAGTCTCATATTTAGCAGTCACCAAGACTGCTGAAGTCAGTTAGTATTGCAGTATATTTTAAGAGAAGGAAGGACCTCTGGTTGCTGACTTTACAAAAGTTCACAGTGCATCCTTGGTAAGAAAAGACCAAAGCAAACAGGATTTGGCAAATTTTTCAAATTGTGCATTGAGAATTCAGCACGTTGTAACTGTAAGTAATGTTTTCCATCATAACCCTGCATGCTAATGTTACTCAAAGATAAATGCCCTTAATAAACCCTATCATTTTCACACATTGAGTATAAAGTGTTGAAATAAAAGGCTGATGAAGCATAAAGTGTTGAAGTAGTATGTTATTGTCAACATTTTTCTGTTGATTGCCTTCTATTTCAACACTTTATATAATACATTAAATGCTTGTCTGTCAACTGAGTGTCTGAAGGCTTGAGGACATCGAGATACCTCTGAGCACCAGCAAAGAGTGGGGCACCACTGATGGTTAGAAATCACAAGAGGAAGACTGAAATAGCTATGAATATTGTAAGCTAAAGACTGCAGGAGGTTCTGTGGAGATCCAAGGGCAGTGGAGATGTGAAGCAGCAGTGAGAGGGTTTTGGACAGAAAGCTCTTCAGGAGTAACATGGGACTAGTCAAGGACAGTAGGACACAATCATGCACCTTTTATACAAGTGTATGAACATGTCGTAAGGGATCACTACCTGCTCATAGCTGCATAAATGCATTGACCCAATCAGTCCTGCATTTGTCATGGGCAACCCTCTCACTTCTGTGCAATAGAAAATTTCTGAGACAATGACATTCATGCTTCTGAGACCTGTTGTCGCCTTTTGTGTACTATCACAACCATTTCAGAAAAAAACACATAAAAATTTTTATGGTCAATGAAGGGCTTGTCTACCTGGTAGCCAAATTAATTTGAGAACTGAATTTAAAATGTATCAGTTAAAGTGCATTTAATCCTCATGTGAGCATGTTTTGAAGTGAACTAAGTGAAATACTGCCATTATATTTCTGAGGCTACCCACATGACAGTTTAATGTTCTCTAATACTTCAGATTCAGACATTTAATTAATTCAAACTAATACATCTTGATGTCTTTGATTCAGTACTCTTGGAAATAAGCTTTCAACAATTTTCTGATGGACCAGATTAGAGAAAGAGTAGGAGGTGAGACAGTATTCCTCATTTCTTCAGCTTCCAGAATTGCATCAGTACTCATGCATATGTGGGAAGGCAGGAAGGTCAAAAGAGTAATCCCTGACTTTTCCTTTTTTCTTCCTTACTACTTTCTCCCAGTTCTAGTGCTATTTGTTGTAGGACGACAACACTTCAGCTACATTAGGCCTACAGTGATCATTATATAGCACCTAAGGCATGAGAGAGTTCAGTAGTTTCCTAGTAAGCGGGTGTTCAACCTGTGGCTTTCAGGCTGTTCTTAGGTGACTGGGAGAAATGGGAGATGGCAATATTTACTCAGGATTCAACAAAGGATCATCTCGTGTTTGGACTAGGCTTGGGTACTGGTACTTACAGGTTCTTCAACAGCAAATCATAGTCTTCCTGGCAGAACAAAGAAGTTCTATTCCCCATTCCTCACAGTTTCGTAGCAAATTGAATAGAAAGGAAGAGCTTCTTTACCTTAAAGGCAAGTGTGTTTCCATTAACTGTTACTAAAAACATACAGTCATACACTGTGAATGTGGTAAGCTCCTGGCACAGGATAAGAATAAATACAATAACATATGCTCTACAAAATCTGCTTGAGCACACTTCTATGTTCATACTTATATGGAAATTCAGCACCAGCAAACTACTACACAGCTACTTTACACACTGAACAAAATTAAAGCACAGAAAGCAGCCTAATTTTGGTCTGATATTGCAAATAAAGCACTAAATGAGGTAACCTTGTGTTAGAAAAATTAATTTTTTTCAACATGTGCTAAGACACAGGAACTATATTTCCACAAAACAAATTTATTTTTGTGCAACATTTAAAGATAAACCCACTAAAACTAAAACAAACATTCATTTATTTTTCTTAATCTGGACAAGGTCTTTTAAGATAAACAAAAATTTTGTTGTCTTACTAATGTGATTTTTTTTTTTCTGGTAGGAGAACATAAGCTAAAATATTTAAAGTTCTTCAAAGTGTTCTCAGTGTGACAGTTCATTAACTGCTGGGAAACTGAATGTCTCAGGGTACAAAATGAGATGACACCCAACTGTGTTGAGTTAAATTTGGTGACATCATACAACAGTATATTCCACACTGGTCTGGCACATTAGATCAGATACTTTTTATTATTCATCACATTTGGAATCAATGGACCAAAATGATCCTGTCTTTATCCTGTTCATTTGTGTACAACTGTTCTAAGGAGGAGTCTGAACCACCGGCTTCTGAGAGGATTGTCAGGGTGAGATATTACTTCTCAAAGAAACCTATGATTTAACATAATGGCTGGAAGTTAACATAATGCCTTCTTGCTTTAGCAGGTGTCTCTGAAAATGCCTGGAGAATCTGTGTAGTTTCCCACAGTTCCCTAAAACCAAACATAATAAGAAAGTAAAGAAAACATAGCCGTATTTTGTGACAGCCTCTAAATTATTTTTTTTTTTTTTTTGTCTGCAATTTTTACCGGTCTCGAAGTAACAAACTCAAAATGCCAAACAATCCCCCTAAGACCCTGGTGGCGCTTTTATAATCATATTTTACCCTCCCACCTAACCTAGTACTTTCTTTTATTTTACTTGGTTAGAGAAATAGAAGCTTTGGCCAAAAATAATCTTCAGTTTCCAGTCTGCATGCCTCATCTGGCCTCATCACGACTTTAAGAAGAAGGTTCTCTGCAGCAGGGTGAGTAGATCCCTCTCCTCACCCTAGCTGGAGTTTCATGATAACACTCCTGTCTCTTTCTTTTGTCCTTTATTCTTCCCACTCCTGGCCACATGCTGTTTCAACATGCTTTGCACCACTTGTGGATTCCATTGTGAGCTAATCCAATTCACTAATTTTGCAAGAGGATAATAAAAAAAAAAAGTAAAAATTAACTCTGAATTGAATCAGCTTCAGGAGAGCCCTAATGAGTGCTGGAGCTCCTGAAAAGAGGGGTGGAACTGAAAAGGGGAGCTTAAATATATGCAGAAGAGACCTTTGGTTTGGTGACAATGGTCTTAAACTGATTATGCTTTGCATGGAAACATAGCTTAACTGGCTTTGTAAGTAACTCATTGCTTGATTATCACTCATCTGCAGCCCATAGTAAGAAAATGAGTTCCCTGTTGTAAGCTGCTCCCACTTGAAAGGAAGGTTATTCATGTCACTGATTCCTAATTGCACTCTCTTTTTGCTTTTCTAGTAACAAGAAATGAAACAGCTCTTTGGTATGTCATTACCAATTTCAGGCACACATGGAAATAAAAACATAAAGGTGAAAGGCCAATATTATCTGCAAAAAGAACTGACATCCTCAAACAATATTTGTTACACAGACTGATGTGGATATGGATAGACAGGTCTATTAGTACTCTAGCCCCATCACACAGGATTCTTTTTAAGCACCAAAATAAGACTCTTACTTCAAATTACAAATTAAATGTTTGGTCCTGTGAAAAACTAAGAAGTGTTGAATTGATTGTAAAAAATACCAAATTCTGACATACTCTCAAGCTGCAGCCTGAAAAATGGAAATACTGGAGACAGCTATCTGCTGCCACTCAAGATCTATATAACCCAAGATCAAGTACTCTCTCTCATAAACTTTATACTTTCTCATAAGAAATGCCTGATTTCTCTGATGTAGCAGGGCAGGCATTGGCAAGCTTAGTTACATAATAGGTTCTATATTAATAGTTGCTTGACACTGATTTTTATATTCTGAATTTAAGGATATTCATTTCAGAAGAAACTATTTCTACTGTGCTGATTGCAGGGAGGCTCATACTGTGGAGACTGTTTCAAACAGCATAATTAAATGATTTTCAATCATTCTTACACCAAAACACTCATAGATTTATACCTACCTTCAACAGCTTGAGAAGGTTATCTACATTCTATTGGGGATAAATGATGCAATGCAAATAGAGGAGATTCCACTGGTGAAAATGACCCTTACTGCTGAAATGTATAGTGCTGGAGTATGAATACAGCAGCATATCCTCTCTTCCCTTGTAACAGGGAGCAAAGTGTGCACCTGCTCCACGCAAGTGCTGCCTACAGAGTGGCTGGAGCATCCTGAGTCCTTTCTCTCTGCCGCACAAAATATACCCATTCTAAATGAAGCATGGTCAACGAAATCAAACAAGATGCGAGGTGCTTGCAACATAGAGTTTGTAACACTTAGCCTTTAATTTCTTTCTTAGAGGCTGATATGGCATCCATAACTGCAGCATTGGAACTTACAGATAGAAGTGAAGAGGTGAAGCCTGGAGCAGTCTGCATCAGCGAAGCTGGCATGAGAAAAAAAGCTTTCTGCGAATAGGAAAAGCCACATTGAAGACAATGATCATCTTAACCTGGGGAAATGTGCCCATGCTGGAGTAGTTCTGAAGTACTCTAAGGGACTCAATTTAGTAGGCGAGGTCTACTGGGACTGGTGGAGCTGGTCTGACAAAGAAGGGGAAGACTGGATTTAGAAGGAGGCTTGCCAGACGGGTCAAGGAGGCTTTAAACTAAATGTGTTAGGGGAGGGGGGCATTGTTCCATCCCAACACAATCAGTAAGTTGCCAGCAAACAGTAAGCATTTGGAGCAATGCAGAGATATTACATCTACTCCAGCCGCTGAGCCGGATACAATTGGAGCTTGGCTCAGATGCCTCAATACAAATGCCCATAGCATGGGGAACAAAAAAGAGGAATTAGAGATGTGTGCACGTTTACAGGAGTAGGATATCATAGGCATCACAGAAACATGGTGGGATGGCTCCTATGACTGGAGTGTTGGAATGGAAGGTTACAGACTCTTTAGGAAAGACAGGCCCAGCAGGTGGGGAGGGGGAGCTGCTATTTATGTTAGTGATAGAATGGAGAGTATGGAACTCTGTCTGGGGACAGATGAGCAGTCGACAGAGACTTTGTGGGTCAGGGTTAAAGGGAGAAAAGCGATGGGAGACATTATTGTGGGGATCTGTTACAGACCACCTGACCAAGAGGATTCAATGGATGAAGTGCTCTGCGGACAGATAGGAACAGCCTCACGCTCGCAGGACCTTGTTCTCATGGGAGACTTCAACCACCCTGATATCTGTTGGAGGGATGGTACGGCCTGGCACAAGCAATCCAGGAAGTACCTCGATTGTGTGGAAGACAACTTCCTTCTGCAAGTAATAGAGGAGCTGACATGGAGAGGTGCCATGATTGACCTCGTGCTCACCAACAGGGAAGGGCTGGTTGGAAATGTGATGCTCCAGGGCAGCCTTGATTGCAGTGATCATGAGATGATAAAGTTCAAGATCCTCAGGACAGTGAGAAAAGTGTGCAGCAAGCTCACTGCCCTGGACTTCAAGAGAGAAAACTTTGGCCTCTTCGGGAACCTTCTCAGTAAGGCTCCATGGAATATAGTCCTAGAGGGCAGGGGGGCACAAGACTGTTGGTGATATTCGAGGATCACCTCCTACAAGCTCAGGAGCGATGGATCCCAACTAGAAGGAAGTGCTGCAGGAGGGCCAGGAGACCTCCTTGGATGGATAAGGAGATGCTGTGGAAAATTCGAAGAAAAAAGGAGGCTTATAGAAGGTGGAAGCAAGGGCAGGGTCCTGGAAAGAATACAGAGATGTTGTCTGGGAAGATAGGGACCAGGTTACGAAGGCTAAGGCAAAGTTAGAATTAAACTTGGCCAGGGAAGTTAAGGATAACAGGAAGGGATTCTGTAGGTACATTGCAAATGAAAGACAGGCTAGGGACAACGTGGGCCCTCTCCAGAAGCTATCAGCAGAACTGGCTAAGCTGGGTTTGGAGAAGGCTGAGGTTCTTAATGACTTCTCTGCCTCAGTCTTCACTGGCAAATGCTCTGACCACACCACCCAGGGCTTTGGAGGTAGATGCAGTGACAGTGAGAATGAAGACCTAGGGCCCACTGTAGGAGAGGATCAGGTTCGAGACCATCTTAAGAACCTGAATGTATACAAGTCCATGGGACCTGATGGAATCCATCCGTGGGTCCTGAAAGAGCTAGCAAATGAAGTTCCTAAGCCACTGTCCATCATATTTGAAAACTCATGGCATCAGGTGAAGTTCCCGATGACTGGAAAAAGGGAAATATAACCCCTGTTTTCAAGAAGGGGAAAATGGATGAGCCAGGGAACTACAGAGCAGTCAGCCTCACCTCTGTGCCTGGCAAAATCTTGGAGCAGATTCTCCTGGAAGGCATGCTAAGGCACATGAAAAACAGCAAGGAGGTTGGTGACAGCCAGCATGGCTTCACTAAGGGGAAATCCTGCCTGACCAATTTGGTGGCCTTCTTTGATGAAGCCACAGAACTGATGGATAGGGATAGAGCAGTTGACGTCATCTACCTGGACTTGTGCAAAGCGTTCAACACTGTTCTGCCTGACATCCTTGTCTCTAAGTTAGAGAGACATCAATTTGATAGATGGACCACTCGGTGGATAAAGAACTGGCTGGATGGCCGCACGCAAAGAGCTGTGATCAATGGCTCAATGTCCAGCTGGAGACCAGTAACGAGTGGTGTCCCTCAGGGATTGGTGCTGGGACCTGTCTCGTTCAACATCTTTGTCAGTGACATGGACAGTGGGATTGAGTGCACCCTCATCAAGTTTGCCAATGACACCAAGCTGGGTGTTCGGTCGATACACTGGAGGGAACGAATGCCATGCAGAGGGACCTTGACATGCTTGTGAGGTGGGCTGATGCCATCCTGATGAATTAACCATGCCAAGTGCAAGGTCCTACACCTGGGTCGGAGCAATCCCAGGCATAGCTACAGGCTGGGCAGAGAAGAGATTGAGAGCAGCCCTGCAGAGAAGGACTTGGGGGTGTTTGTCGACGTGAAAATGAGCATGAGCCGGTAGTGTGCTCTTGCAGCCCAGAAAGCCAACCGTATCCTAGCCTGCATCAAAAGGAGTGTGACCAGCAGGTTGAGGGAGGTGATCCTGCCCCTCTCTTCTGCTCTCGTGAGACCTCACTTAGAGTATTGTGCGCAGTTCTGGTGCCCTTAACATAAATAGAACATGGAACTGTTGGAACAAGCGGAGATTTGGGCCACGAGGATGATCAGGGGACTGGAGCACCACCTGTATGAAGATAGGCTGAGAAAGTTTTGGCTGTTCAGCCTGGAGAAGAGAAGGCTGTGTGGAAACCTCATAGCAATCTTCCAATATCTGAAGGGGTCCTATAGGGATGCTGGGGAGGGACTCTTCATTACGGACTGTAGTGAGAGGACAAGGGGTAATGGGTTTAAAATTAAACAGTTGAAGTTTAGATTGGATATGAGGAAGAAATTCTTTACTGTAAGGGTGGTGAGGCACTGGAATGGGTTGCCCAGGGAA